>VSMD01005158.1:0-50538 GCA_008750895.1 Mirza zaza | reverse complement strand
ACAAAGACACGGAGACCAGAACTTGATGTAAAAGCAAGAGGAGGGTTTATTCCAGCGCAGCGCAGGGGCGTGCAGCGTCACCACACTAGGGAGCTGCCGCGCCGAAGCTTTGAAACTTGGGACTCTTATAGGCAGAAACCACTCGCAGGTGGCCAGGAATTCAAAGGCAAAAACCACACGCAGGTGGACAGGAAGCCACACGCAGGTGGCCAGGAAGTCATAGGCAAAATCTATACGCAGGTGGCCAGGAAGTCATGGGGTCAAGGGGTGGGGAAATTCTTTAAGCTCTATTCTTGTGTAATTATGTACTGGTCGAGGTCAGTTTTGGGAATTTGCAACAATTACTGGTGCGGTTGAGCATCATTTACAGGTGGGGAAGCTTTGTTACACTTGGATACCTAAGAACAAGCGTGGTTACAGCAAGCAAAAGCGGCTGGTAATTTTTCTTACATTTTACAGTTGCACTGTCAATGATACCATCCTTCCTTCTCTATTTCTGGCCCAAGAGTTGTACATCAGTGATAATTTGAGAGACATAAGCAAGTGGCTACCTTGAGCTTTTTTAAAGTTTCACTTGTCCACTCATGACTTGCATTATAATTAGTAAACTCCACATGGTTGACTAGAGGCTTTATAGTGACATATTTTTATTAAAAGAAACATGAGTAGTAACATGCAGTGGATGTAAAGCAGGTGATAGAGAACAGAAAAATAGCTTGAATTAAGTCATATAAATAGCTGTGATTCAAACATAAGATGAGCAATAGCATTATAAGACTACCAAAGGTGTGAGGTATTAACTCAGCAAACGTATTTAGGGCATTTTCTGTGCCACAAATTATGCTATTAATAGGAGATTATACTTTTTGTTTTTCTTTTTTTTTGCATAAGAATTTGTTCATAAGGAGATTATATAGAGATGACATAGCCTTTATCCTAGAAAAACCTAGTCTACTTTGGGAATAGAAACAAACATATATAGCATATGACATATAGAAATATCACTGCATTTGGACAATAATAGGCATTAAATTGGGAAATTTGGGGTAAATGAAAGTGCAGTTTTGTATTATGTAATAGTATAAGAAGGGCTGGTTCTTATACAAAGAATAAGTGCTCTTCTCACTTTCTGTGATTTCCCTTGGAGAATTTATTTAAATTTATATTTTCAGCCACTATGTACCAAGCAAAATATAGACCCTCAGCCCCAGTTTCCTGCTGAGCTCCAGAGCCATAAAGCCAACTACTCGTTGGACATTTATAGTTGGTGTTCCAGAGATGGCCTAAACTCATATGTCCTAATCTAATTTTCCTTTATCTGCATTTGTATTTCAGTTAATCTCTACTGTTCGCCCAGTTTTAAAACCCATGCTACATTCTTCCCTTTCATTCACCTGTCACATTGTCAGTCCATGTCCCTAGTATCTACCTACTTAATTTTTAATTTCTCTTCTTGACTTTCCTATTGATTTAATTCAAGTCTACATCACTTATCACAGATTACTGTGATATTGTTTCAAATTGTCCCATTTATCTCAATTGCTTATAACTTTTACCTTTTCTAGTTTCTTCTCCGTTTATCTTTATTAATGTCAACAGAGTGGTATTGCTAATATCAATTACAGTAATTGCTCCATTTAAAATTCTTCTATGGCTCTCTCTAGCGTTGTGCAAGTCCAAATTTCTTATCTAAAACATAAAAAATGTCATGTTCTTTTACGTCTATGCTGTTTGCCCATACTATTTCCTCTGCTTGGAATTTACTTTCTTACCTGGGGCTTATTATTTGTCACAATTGTGTTCATATGTCAATGATTCAATGAAGCCATCTCTGATAGTCCTATTCCCACAGCATCCTCCACCTATCGCTTCCCATATACTGCAAATTTCTTGTGGACAGTCTTACCAAAATTATTACACATGATAGGTGAGACCCCAAAATGTTTGTTAAGTAAAGGAATAGTAATAATATTGAATGATAATGACTATTTTAATTTACTTATAAATGCACTAGATAGGCATTTTAAATATATTATGTCCAACTATCACTATATTTCTGAAAATAGCTATAATTTTTCTTACTTTATAGATGAGGAAATAGAGATTCAACAAAGTTAAGGGTATTTTATATGCCCCATAGCTTGATTAGGACAGAAATCTGTCTGATATTAAACTTGCTAAAGCATGGCCTAGATTTTAACAACCTCATATTAAAGGCAAGTGAAAATAAAATTAGCTCATAAGGTTAATAATAGTTTAACTTCCCAGTATGAATATATGACTATATAAAATGTGTATATCATATATAATAAAAGATGTAATATAATAAAATATATAATGTATAGAATTATATTTAACATAAAATATACATTATGCTAACCACATAGCATATATTAGAGATAAACCTAATATAATATACTCATATATTAATGTGATATAAAGCTATACAATTATATATAAATATATAATCTAAATTTTTATCTATCCAGAATATAAATAATCAAACAGATGAACTGAAAATGAAAAGCAGCAGTCCCCTACTTCATTTTCTAACATCCTCAGTCCTACTTTTAAGATAGTATCACCAAACTATTTTTTATCTTAATTTTCCAGGTAATTGTCCTCAAATGAAAATGAAATGCTTATAATACTGTTTCCTAATTTATCAATTTGCTGCCCCATGATGAAAATGAACATTTAGCTCATTTATTATGTAATGTCTCATGTCACCTTTCCATGTCTCCCAATTTTGAAAGCTATATTATTTCTCTTGGTTCTGTATTGGTTAATTTTGTTCCTTTATTGTTTTTAAACCTCCATTTCTCTCTATCAGTTTCTGCTGTATCTCTTGATTTTCCTTAATGTAAAAATGATCATATTAGTACTACATCCTTCCTTACACTTCTCCTTTCTGTTCAATCAGCTCTGGCTATGTCTTTCTTTCTCATCTTTCAAGGTGATAACTTTGACTTTTCATACTCTAGTTAGAATTGTTTCTCTCTCGCTGTATGTACGTGTGTGGTGTGGATACCTTAGAAGTGTCTTATAAGTTACAACATGCACTTTTGATTTTCCCGGGACATTGCAAGGACATTTGAACATCTCAACTCATTTATACAGACTTAAATACTATTATTTTGTTACACATAGGCACATACACACATATATATGCAAATATGGGTAAGTATAAATGAACAGTAATTGTATAACACAACAGGTGATAATATATAAAATGCATAGTTACACAATATATGTTTTAAAACAGCATTGCTATTGTCTTCTACAAACACTTCTCATACAGAGCATTCCACATATTTCATTGCTCTTCATTCTTGACTACATCTCTTCCTTATCACGTTTTATTCTATTTTCAGTTGTGCTCATTGAATTCCATCAAATTCCATCATGATATCTCCTATGGTTTGCATGTTTTTGTCCCCTCCAAAATTCATGTTCAAACTTAGTTCCCATTGTAACAGTACTGGGAGGTGTAGCCTTTGGTAGGTGAATGAGTCATGAGGGTTCTATCTTCATGAATGGGATTAGGTGCCCTTATAAAGGGGTTTGATGTAAGAAGTTCATCCTTTTTGCCCTTCCATTTTCTTCCATGTGAGAATAAAGTGTTCCTCTCCTCCAGAGGATTCAGTATCAAGCTATTATCTTGGAGGTAGAGACTGGATCCTCACCTGATGCCAGACGTCAGGGTCTTGATCTTGGACTGCACCAACCTCCAGAAGTGTGAGAAAATAAATTTATGTTCTTTATAAATTAACCAGTCCGTGGCATTTTCTTATAGCAGCACAAATGGACTAGGGTGATATTCTAGCATTTTGTTAACAGTTTCACTTTTTTTTTTTAAGTTCTGTATATCACTTTTTGTAGTTTCCAACTCCCTGAAACATTTTCAAGTTTGAATTTCAGTTAATTGTCTGTTATTTCGTTGCTTTTTCTCATGGTCTCTTGTCCCCACTTGTTTCTAACAATTTTAGCTTGAATGCTGGACATTGTATTTTGAAAAGCTAATTGCCAAAATAATTCAAAACTGAGCATTATGTTTCTTTCCTCCAAAGAAGATTTTCATTTGCTTTTGGCAGATGTATAAGGGCACTAGCAATCGGTGTTGACCTTAATTAAGTTCAGGCCTGAAAGTTTCTTGTTATCCAAATGACTTCAAGCCAGGGCAGGCTTTCCCCAGGATAATATTTGATAAAGAGATCTTTCTCCATTCTGACAGAATCTAACAGAGACCACAGGTTTTCACACTTTTAGAGCCCAATTTCAATGAGGATTATTAAACAATTCAGAAACATTTCTCATTGAGGGAGGTTAAAGAAAAAAAATAATTCATGACACTTGTTAAAATACTAAGATCAGACTTTATTCAGGAATACCACAATAGTCTAGAGACTTCTACAGTGGGGCTTTGCAGAAGAGGAAAGAGATTGGGGTCAACTCAGAATACAACAAGGAAAAGTAGGACTTTATAGCCAAGGAGCAGGTTGGAGATGGAGGGGTTGGTTGGTGGATAATTATTAATAGTATGAGAACATCAAGAGTAAGAGGTGATTGTGGCTAAACCAAACTAACACAATTCTTGCTGACCAGGGTGATCAGACTGTGAAAGATGATGAAGAATGAGGAACTCAACCAAATATGGAGAATGAATATATATCAAGGGAGGAGGATTCTGGCTAAACCAACCTGACAGAATTGTTGCTAAAACTGGGTTCTTGGAGGAAGTAATCAAGGATGGGGCCTTATTGGACTCAGAGGAGCCTAACTTAATGTTGGTCAATGACAGAATTTTGGTCAGAAACAATGAAAAACATTGGAGTTATTAAGAGTTATTTTTCCTCAAGATGAACAATCTTGGTATTCATGTTATTATGGTCAATACAGAGAGAGTTACTATTCTATTCTTCATATCTATTCAACAAGAAATAAGAGAAAGTAAGCTTGAAACATCCCAGGGGAGGGGGGATATTGTAGATTTAACAAATGAATGATTAAATCAATTAGTAGAGATACAAGGAAAATGTTAAGATTTTTCTTCCTTCATATACCATTCCCAAGTGGACCTTTTGGTCTATTCCTATTATGTTCTTTTCACTGTTAGGTATTGAGGCAGTAGTATATTAGATAATTTTTGTGCTGTTCAATGCCCCTCACGAAAGATTGTGGTATCTAACCATCAGTTTGGAGTTGATTGCATTCAGACACTAAATAATAATAATACCACTTACATTTGTATAGTGCTTTATATTATTTCAAATAGTTTTCCTATTCATTATCTCACACAATATGGTATTAAAAATGTGTGATATTTGCTGAGTAGTTTGATTAATTTCCACTGTACAATTGATAAAACTGAATCCCAGAATGGTTATTACTTAAGTTCTAACTGCTGATACAGTGTACAAGAAAAATAGGGGTTTCTAATCTTGCTCTTATCACACTTTAACATGGATGCAGCATTACTGTGTGAAGTTATTCTACAATTTAAATACTAAATTTGTTAATGAGTGCAAAGCCACTGTTAAGCTGTGCAGGCCCGAAATTGTCTACCTACTTTTCTTTAATCTTCTTCATGTTTGACTTGAATGTGGTAGATGTTCTTTCTAACCCAGCCATTAATATATTTTGTTTGTCTGTCGTCTCTCCACTTAGGCACTGTAATATCTATCTTACTTGGGTCTTTGATATTATTATCATTCCTAAAGATTTATTCTTGAAATACTTTTTCTTTTTTAGTACTTTCCTTAGACTTCCAGCTCTGTTTGCCAAATTAGAAGTGACCAGGACTTATTCCCCCAACACACTTCGTATCTATTTTTACTCTTCCAGAAGGCTGATAGCTTTGTAATTAGGCCAGTTCTTCTCTGCTATTTTAAGAAAAATATTTCATGGAAAACTATTTTTCCTTTTGAATATTTGATGTACAGGATTTCTAATATTAAAAATAATATTTTCTCAAATATGCAATTATTAAGTGCATGGAACAAGTGTGTAGCATACTTAACATCATATCTGGCCCACGGTAAGTACTCAGTAAATTACAACTATTATTACCACTATTGCTACTACCAATAACAATAATAATAAGTATCAGGCTTCCAAACACAAGGTCTGGATATTTCTTTCCTAGTCTATAGGGATGGGGTGGCATTATGACAAAAATGAAGCAATATGGTGCTGACTTAGAGGTGTTCCTCTGGCTATGGTTTGGTCAGAGAACCTCTCTCTTACAGCATTGTTTGTAACTAAGTATATATCAAGACTAATATGTCATTAGTGCCTAAAGGTAATTTAGCCACAGCTGTGAGAATACGAGAAGCATTACTTTGTGGTGGGATTAATTTCTGAAATGATATCTTAAGCCAGGGATTTTACCACATCCATTCCTAAATTATTTGGGGAATGCTTGGAGAATACAGTATGGAAAGAGAGTTTCTAGATGTAGCTTTTTAAAATGTGAACTTGGATTTCAAGATCATTTTTAAATAGATTGAGAAGGAGGTTCTGAGGGAGTAAAGTTGAAACTGTAAAGAGAACTTTGGGTAGAAGAGTTTTGAAGAGCCATAATCAAGATTTAAATTTTGTCTCAGGTAAACTAGCTTTAATTTGGTTAACTGGGTTGGGAGGGAGTTAAGCATAATGAGAATTCTTGTGTTTCCTCTCTTAAATATTTGAGAAATGCTTCCATAAGGGTGAATTAATTGATGCCAATTAAGACAGACTGTGGAAAGTACTGAATGAGTCCTGTTCAGGGACTATGAAAGCGGCTGTTTAATTTAATGCCACTATGTCAGCAGCGGGCCATCTACAAGTTAGACAAGCAGAAGGCTATAATGTATGCTTTGACATTTTTGATTGTAGAAGCAATTAAATTATGCATTAACTGATACAGGACAGAAAGTTGAACAAAGTCGTCCTATTATTCATGAGAAAAAAACCTTTAATAAAAATGAAGAACCCAGATGCTAAACAAAAGGAGACATTTGCCCTTCATTGTATTATACTTCTGACTTTTGAGTCTGTGACAGAGTGAAAGTGAAGGACAATGCATTTTTACTGACTGAGATACAAGAACTCCACCAGTAAGCAAGGCTTTGGATGTGATTGTGATGCAAATGGTTGGTGATATTAGATGTGTTAATTCTGGCTGGCTTTGGAGAAGGAAATGTAGATGAGCTTTTTCTTCTTGATGAACTCTCAGAGCTGTTGACCACAAGTGTTAGAGGCCTCAGATTTAATACAGCCTAGTGTCACGCTTGATGCTCTTCCTTAGAAAAATGAGCCATAAGTAGTATTTTCTGTGATTGCCTAAGATTTCCTCAGATGACCACCTTAGGCAGAAGCTTTCATGGGAGATATGACAAAATCATAAATGAAGGTAATTTAGCTGCAGGAGATACTTTAGAACATCCTTAGCTTTTTGAGTCTTTCAAGATCTGAATCATCTTTTGTTTAGATGAATCAGAGTTATACTTTCTGAGCTTCAACAACAAAGCTCAATGTATTTGAAGTGTAATTACCGATATTGAGGATTACAGCCACCTAACTTGGCAGACTATTATTCTTTCTTTGGCTCGCTCCTTTAATCAAGGGCATTTTAAGGGGCCAAATTTGACAGCTGCAGTGCTGGAGACAGATTGGGAACAAGGTTCGGGGGTAAGTTACATTTTCTCTAGCTTTTGTGTCAAAGCAATTGGCAATCTATTAGAAAGTTTCATTGTCTGCATCAAAGCTAGGAGAGTGTAATACACCATCTTTCTGGCAGAAGTAACAATAGGATAAAGTGGTTTTGATAAAATCTCATTTTATTCACATCTATGGGATCAAAGGAGGAGAAAAAGAGCCTATTTTATAGAAAAGATATGTTGGTGTTACATGGTCTTATTTCTCTGGATGCTGGAAGTCCCTGGGCAACTCAGTTACTTTGTAGTGTTGGGTTCCAAAGACTACAGCCTTTCAAATATTTTTATTCAGCTGTATCAGACCCTCTTGAGGAATAGCAGGACCATGAGCAGCAGCAACAGCAGCAGCAACTGAGACAAACACGCAATAATGGTAACAACAGCATTTCCTGAGCCCTTGCTTTTAGGTTGTTCTGATTCAGTACCTCTACTGTTCCAAGTTATTTTGATTTGTAATCAAATTTAGAAATTTCCAGTGAGACCATAAGCCATCTTGATTTCTCTTCAAACCTATTTTGAGACCTTTGGATATCTGTACTTCCTCTCTTTTCTTCGCTCCCCTCCAGGTACCAAACACAACTACGCACAATGACGACTTTGTTATTTTACACTCCTTGGAATCTGTATGATATAACTATTATTTAGCTTAGTTTTCCATTCTTCATCAGGACTTCAAAGGCTGATCTATATGTTTAGATATTGCTACATGAAAGCAGAGTATCTGAAGTCTAGATCAATTCTTTTGAACTGGCAATTGCAAAGCTTCTCTGGAATGGAAGGGCTCAAGTTCTCCATTTGCTGACAGATGACTAGAAGGTGAAAACCTGAGCTTTGGACAAAGTCACCTTTCTTGGCTCCTATTGCCTAGATTCTTATTGGACCACAGTAATGATGTCACATCTCAATGGTGCATGATTCTCTATCTTCTTTGTGTCTTTTATATTTTTAAGAGGTGTTTCATTTGGGTGCATGATGAAAGGATTTTGTGGTTAGTTAAAGATTATAGTAAATAAAGGAGAGTGCTGCTTATAATTAACTTTGCACCTAGTACCAGTAAGTAGCTAATAATTGGGCTACACCAAAGGTTAACTCACTTTTTTTTTTCAGTTTACAATGGGTATACACATTGCAGTTAAAAGATTACTAGAATTTAACTTTTGATAAGATAGTTAAGAATAGTTCCTTATGATAACTATAATAATTTATAATTTCCTGAATACATTTAACATTGGCTCACAAAAGCCTTCTATTTGTAAATGCACTCAAAGCATATTATCTTGTAAAACTTTAAAAAATAATTATTTTGATTCTGGACACTTACTGAATACAATTCAAACTGAAGGCTCTTTCTCTATGTTTTTCTCCATTTCTGAGGACATTTTTCTTGAGTTAGAAGAAGGTTAATTACTAATTCTTTATCATCCAAAGTGGCAGCCTCCTTATTATAATGCTAGTTCATATACTGGAATGCCCCTTATCTAATGTGACTGACTAATTATTAAAATACTCTATTTTTTCTCCAGCTGTTTTCTTTCTGAGTAAACAAATTGCTAAGTTCAATTGGCTTCCATTTGCACTTCATTGCTTCTTGACAGCAAATACTTTGCAAAAATGAGTTGCCTCTGGGTGTTTGTAATCTCCAAGGGCAGAAGAAACAAATGTGTGCATGATTTCTCTAATTTAAATACTAAAAACCACCCTCATTAAAACTCTAACACACTTTAAAACTATTGCACAACATGATTTCTTAAACTCTATAAAGACAAAGTGTCTGTTTCTGGAATCTCCAAATTTATTAATTTGACATTTTAAGATGTGGTTTTATTAAACGAAAGCAAAGGCTTCATCTTTAGGGGATAGGATCACCAAGTATCAAAGACATACAAATACTGTTGAATGTACACAATGCAGAACTGATCTTCATTCTGACTAACCAGAGTTATAGGATTAAGAAGTTAAGAGTAATAATGACTTATTATCCAACAGATTTGCTTCAGTCTGGTTTGATTGCATCTCAGAGAGTGTGGAAATGGAATCATAATCCTGTGACAATTTTTGTTCTGCCTGTATTATCTGAGGAGTAGGTATTTTAGCATTCATTAGAATTGTGATTTTGTCACAGCTTTGGCAGTTTCTTCGGCTACCATGATCAGACTTCTTTGTAGAGTTTGGATTTTTGTTGTTTCTGTCATGTCTTAGGAAAAGGATGATATAATGTAGAGTTCAATATATAGTTGTCCTTCAGCCTCCATGGGGGATTGGTTCTACAACCCCCACAAATATCAAAACCTGCAACGCCTAAGTCCCTTGTATTAAATGGTGTAATTGCATGTAACCTATGCACATCATCTTGTACACTTTAAATCATCTCTGGATTACTTATAATACCTAATGCAATGTAAATGCTGTCTACATAGTTGTTATACTGCATTTTTATTTGTATTATTTATATATCATATATATATATATATATATATATATACACACATACACACACATAAATATTTTATTTATCCATTCATTTATTGACTGGCATTTAGGTTGATTCCATATCTTTGCCATTGTGAAAAATGTTGCAGTGAACATGGCAGTGCTTCAAGATACTGATTTCCTTTGGATATATATCCAGAAATGAGATTGTTGGATCATATGGTATTTCTATCTTTAATATTTCAAGGAACCTCCATACTATTTTTCATAATGGCTGTACCAATTTACATTCTCATCAATAGTATACAAGGGGTTACTTTTCTCCACATCCTTGCAAATATTTGTTGTCTTTTTAATCATGACCTTCTTAACACATGAGGGGTAATATCTTATTGTGGCTTTGATTTTCATTTGCTGGATAATTAGTGGTGTTTAGCATCTTTTCATAGACCTGTTGGCCATTTGTATGTTTTCCTCTGAGAAATATCTATTCTGGCCCTTCAAATATTTTTTTAATTGAGTTATTTGTTTCCTTGCTACTGAGTTGTTTGAGTTTCTATTTTATATATTTTAGATATTAATCCCTTAACAGATATATGATTTTCAAATATTTTCTTAAATGTTTCTCTTCACTTTGTTAATTATTTTCTTTGCTGTGCAAAAGCTTTTTAGTTTGATGAAATCTCATTTGGCTATTTTTTGCTTTTTTGCCTGTGCTTTGCTGTTATATCCAAAAAAAATAATTGCCCAGACTATGTCAAAAAACTTTTTTTCTCTACTTTATTCTAGCAGTTTTACAGTTAAGTCTTTAATCCATTTGAATTAAATTTTGTATATGCTGTGATATAAGAGCTCACTTTCAGTCTTCTGCATGTGCATATCCAGTTTTCCCAGCACTATATTGAAGAGACTCTCCTTTCTTCATATGTATTCTTGGTACTCTCATCGAAGGTTAGTTAACTTAATAAGTGTGAGTTTATTTCTGAGCTCTTTATTCCATTCCATTAGTCTATATGTCTTTTTTTTTAATGCCTATACCATTATGCTTTGATGAGTATATCTTTATAGTACATATTGAACTTGGGTAATGTGATGCCTCCAGTTTGTTCTTCCTGTTCAATATTGCTTTAAGGTTTTTTTGTGATTCCATATGAATTTTAGATTGTTTTTTCTACTTCTGAGAAAAATATCATTGAGTTCTATATAGATTCTATATATAACTCAGAAAAATCAGCAAGAAAAAAATAAAAAAAACCCATTAAAAATGGGCAAAGGACATGAACAGAAACTTCAAAAGAAGATAGACTAACGACCAACAAACATATGAAAAAATGCGCAACATCCTTAATCATCAGGGAAATGCAAATCAAAATCACAATGAGATATCATTTAACTCCAGTGGGAATGGCTTTTATCAAAAAGTCCCCAAACCACAAATGTTGGCGTGGATGCAGAGAGACAGGAACATTCATATGCTGATCGTTGGACTGCAAATTAGTACAACTTCTATGGAAAGTAATATGGAGATACCACAAAGAACTAAATGTAGAACTACCATTTGATCCAGCAATCCCACTACTGAGTATCTATCCGAAGGGAAAAAGGACAATCTATAAAAAAGACACCTGCACTTGACTGTTTATAGCAGCACAATTTACAATTGTAAAGATGGTGAAACATCCCAAGTGCCCATCAACAACACATGAGTGGATTAATAAAATGTCGTATATCTATGCCATGGAGTACTATTCAGCCATAAAAAATGGTTAACTAATACCCTTTTTAGTATCCTGGATGGAGCTGGAGTCCATTCTTAGAAGTGAATTATCATAAGAATGGAAAAACAAACACCGCATGTATCCACCATTTAATTGGCACTAATCAATCAAAACTTATGCACACATATGGAAGTAACATTCATTGGGTGTTGGGCAAGTGGGAGGGAGGAGGAGGAGGTGGGTAAACTCACACCTAATGAATGTGGTGCATGCTGTCTGGGGGATGAGCACACTTACAGCTTTGACTAGGGTGGTGCAAAGATAATTTATGTAACAAAGCATTTGTGCCCACATAATACTCTGAAATAAAAAAAAGAAAAAAATCATTGGAATTTTGGTAGGGATTGCATGATTCTATAGACTGCTTTGTTAGTATGATCATTTGAACAACATTCATTCTCCCAATTCATGACCATGGGATATTTTTCCATTTATTTGTGTCTTCTTCAATTTCATTCAGCCATATCTGATAATCTTCAGTGTATACAGTGTTCAATTGCTTAGTTAAATTTATTCCTGTTTTATTCTTTTAAAAGCCATTGTAAATGAGATTTTTTTAAAGACGGTTTATAAAAATGCAACATTCTTTTATTGTTTTATTCTTATGACTGGGTAATTTTAAGTGACCTGTCTTTGAGCTTGCTGATTTTTTCTTCTATTTGATCAAGTCTGTTGTTGATGCTCTCTGTAAAATTGTTGAGTTTAGTCATTGTGTTCTTCAGCTCCAGAATTTGTTTCTTTTTCTGGTTTCTACCTAGTTGTTGAACTCACTTTTTCATTATTGTTTTCCTGATTTTGTTTTGTTGCCTATATGGGTTCTCCTGTAGCTCAATAAACTTCTTTCAGATGATTATTTTGAATTATTTGTCAGCCAGTTTGTAGATCTCTAATTCTTTAGGATAAGTCACTGGTGCTTTATTTTGTTCCTATGGTGGGTGTTTCCTGATTATTTCTAATCCTTGTGGCCTTGCTTTAATATCTGTGCATTTGAAGAACTAGGTACCTCTTCCCACCTATACAGACTGCCTTTGTCAGAGAAAGCCCTTCACCAGTTAACCCATCTAGAGATACTGTGTGGGCCATCTGATGGAGTCCACTAATGGGCTTGTTGCTGGTGTCCTCAGATGGGCTGGCTTCCATCTTAGTTCTGTGAGAGGGCAGGTCTAGCACCCGAGTCCACAGAAACCAGCTTGGAGCCTGGATTTTCAGTGCTGGCCTAAAGCATAAATCTGCAGGTGTAGGTCTGGAGCTTGGGTCTCTGTGGATAAACCTGGTGCCTGAGTCTGTGGTCTGAGCCTAGATCATAAGTTCACAAGGACAAGCCTGGTGATGGAATGTTTCTGGATCCTGGGTCTGCAGAGGCTAGCCTGGATTCTCGAGTTGTAGTGACTGCCTTGGTGCTGGTGCAGGCCTGGACACTAGGGCCATCAGTAATAGCCTGGTGCTGGGATAGGCTTGGAGCCTGGGGCCATAGGGGCCATCCTGGTGCCAGGTTTAACTGGGGTGGTCCTGGTGCTGGGTTCCATGGCTAAATTGGGTACTTACTTCACTTTCCTTTTCCTATGTGGAGGGTTATTTCTTTTTGCACTGTGCTGCCCAAGCTTGGGGGAGGGGTGATGTGGGTAATGTGAAACTGTCCTTCCTACATGCTTCAATTCATTGTTCCTTATTTTTGTGCTCCACCTAGGTGCTGTAATCTCCTGCCTGGATGTCCCAGTTTGTGTGAAGGTATTTTCATGTATATACAGCTATCCATATTGAGATATTTGTACAGTGGGATGAGTGCTAGAAAATCGTATTCTGCCGTTTTGCTGATGCTCTCTCTTCCTACTAGTTTTTTTTCATTTTTTTAATGAAGGGGTGGGGGTTTGTGAAGGAGGTACTCAGTTGCCTTATTTTTGTTGTTGTTCTTGTTGTTGTTGGAGACAGTGTCCCTAGATTGCCCTGGATAGAGTGCAGTAATGTCATTGTAGCTCACTGACTCACTGCAGCTCCAACTCCTGGGCTGTAAGCTGTCTTTCTGTCTCAGCCTCCCAGTAAACTGTGACTATAGGTGCGTGCCGCAATGCCTGGCTGAATTTTGATTTGTTTTTTGTTTTTGTTTTTTTTCCTTTTTCCTTTTGGTAGGGACACGGTCTCACTCTTGCTCAGGCTGGTCTTGAACTCCTGAGCTCCAGCAATCCTCTTGTCTCAGCCTCTCAGAGTGCTAGGGTTACAGGCATGAGCCACTGTGTCCTGCCTATTCCTACTAGTTTTAAAACTTGAACTGAAGGTTGGGGACCTAAGAAAGAGGCAAAGGTGGTCAGAAAAAAATGTAACAAGTGTGAATGTGTTAAAAATTTTTAAATATGAAAAACAACTGGATAAATGAGGCAATTTGTTGGAATGGAAAGTTATGACATTGGTTGAAACTTGGTTCTGTGTATAAATCTGAGACAGAAAATAATTAGCAAATATTTTCAGAACTTAATGCAAACCTTTTTTTTTTATAAACGACTGAAATCTAAGAGTGATATTTTGGGGAAATATTATTTTTATACCTGAGACTATAGACAGAATGAATCATGGGACATATTGGTTCTGCCTCAAAAATGAAGTTTGTCATATTGAAAGATCCTGTAGTTCAGCTCTTGTAATAGTATTGAATAGGGCCCTGAACTAAGGTCTATTAGTTCATGAGAAGTCAGGCATTGCTGAACAATTGGAGACTTTAGAGAATCAGAATTTCAGAGGTGAAACAAACCTTATGGATAATCTAGTCTGGCTTCTTAATTTTATAGTTGAAGAAACTGAAATTCAGAGAATAAAAAGAATTGTCTAGGGTCACTTAGGGAATTATTAATAGAGTGGGAAGAAAGAGTCAGGACTTTAGGTTCTCAGCCTAGTGCCCATTCCTGGTGATATTATATCATTCTGGGTTATATGTCAATAATTCCTTTACTAGAAATTATGTATGAAATTAAGCTGCTGCCATGGCTGGATAGATTTACATTCTTGAGAACGATGAGATACAATTACATTTAACAAGTATTTATTCGGCACATCACTGTGCTTGGCACTCCAAAATTTGAAATATAGTGGCAGATCCATTCCCTTCTCTAGTAGCATATGAAATTACAAGTAATTCATAAAAGTACAAATTTTCCAAGGCCTAGGTCTTGTTATATTCACTGTGTTCTCAGTAGTTAGCATAGATCCTGGTATATAATAGTCAAAACTGCTCAAGTGATTCAACCCGGAGAAATGAAACTCATCTCTAGATCACCCAACCGTGAGCATTAAATTAAGTAGCAAATTCTGGGCAACTGTAATAAGAAGAGGAGACATTATAATGTGGCACCCTTGTTTCTAAGCAATGAAAAGAAATTTTTCAGATTGTACCATATTTAACATTTTTCTTCTTATAAGTTTTTTTAAAGGAAAAAGATGGTGGCAATGGAAACAGTCAACCTTGCCATCTCCACATCATGACAGAATACTGAAGTAGCAGGCTATACGATAAGCCATTCCCTAATAAAAAATATCTAAAGTACAAAAGTATCTATAAAGTATAAATCACTCCTCAGATTTTATCCCAACTTGAAGCAAGGAAGCTGCTTTTATACTCACACACCAGGTAGTCATTGGTGTAGGGCCACAGTAGGATGGGGAAATGTAAACCCTCAGGTATTTCTAGACCTCTGTGTCTGCAGTCAAAGTGGTTCGAACAGCTCAAAGGAAGTCCTTCAAAGAGAGTTACAGTGAGGGAGTTTGTAGTACACGTACACAAAAGTCAAGGAAAAGGCACAGAAAACGGATAAAGGGAATCTGAATAGAGCACTGGCAGTATCTGCTATAGCAGGAGTCGGGAAACTTTTTCTGTAAAGGACCAAGCCCTAGTGTCTCTGTCACAACTATTCAACTATGCCATTGTAGTGCAAAAGCAGCCATAAACAATAAATAAGAGAATGAGCATATCTATATTCTAATAAAACTTTACTGTAGACACTGAAATTTTAATTTTATGTGATTTTCATGTTATAAGTTATTATTTTTGCTTTTACTTGTTTTTAACTGTTAAAAAATGTGAAAACCATTCTTAGCTCACAGACTATACAAAAATGGGCAATGGTACCAGACTGTAGTTTGCTGACCCTTTGCTATAGTACTGTTCAAACTACTTCATGTTTATTAGCTCTTTTCTCCTCGAAACAACCTATTGCATAATGTCTACTATTATTCTCATATTACAGATAAGGAAATTGAGGCACAGATTGGTTAAATAAGTCATGTTCACTTAGCTAGTAAGTAGCATATCCAGGATTTGAATACACACAGTCTAGCTACTCTGTGCTGTTATCTACTATACCATATTATGCTTAACCTGAATGAAAATAAGCTAACAAAGCAAAAATTCTATTTACAGATGACATAACCAACCTCCCTTTACTAATACTTTTGGAGCTGTGTAGGAAGTGAACCTAAGAAAAAAGAGAATTTCAAAATTTCTGGCTGCAATGGCTGGTCCATGGCATGGTATTAGGTCTTCAGTCAATGATGTGTCTTATTTTCCAGAAGGTGATTCATCTAAGAAACAAAAAAGCTTTATTGAAAATTATGTGATTCTCTTATTTGAGGCAGAGAAGTAATGGGGACTATATATCTGGAAAGTATGGAGTCTTGTTGTCGTAGATAGGTTAACTATACAAGCAGCTTTCATTGGGAGTATCCCAGGTTATATATTTTGTCCCAATGCAATTATTAATAGAGGTAATTTTTAATCTCAGAAATGTCTCAGTGTGGATAGTATATTGTACAGCTATTGCTTTCAGGGACCTTGAGAATTGAATCATCTGCATTCATGTATCTTATTATCTACATTAATGTGACTTTACTCTTTCACTGTTTCCAATTTCCAGAAAACTCTTGCCTAGGAAGACAAAAGTTGCAAATAATTCATTGTTTGTTCCAGGAACTTCCTGAAAAATCCATTTAAATGAACACCAAACTATTTAATTCTTCAATAGATAGCTTCTAATGATTGTTTACTCCTTAAGACTATTTGAACTTGCCTGCAAAGCCATCCCTTTCTATGTATATCCATTATAAACTAACAGATCATAATTCTTACCAAACCTAATCAAGCTAATGAATTGAAAGATCCATGTTAAAATAGAATCTTAAACCCCATAAGTATGCCAGCTTTGCACTCCCTGCTCTGAGATAAAACTAAGACTCTGTTAACGTAGTGACTTCCCTTACCATGGTACAAATAAACTCAGTCTTTTCATATCAAAAGTTGCTTACATAGTATTTCAGGGAGTCAGCACTTGACAATATCCTGGTTTTTTATGTTTTTTATACTTTGAATCGTCTGTAGTTGAAGATCATTCAGATGCCAACATGTTCACTGAGTTAAGTGCATTCTTCTAGGCATTATTTTTATTACAGAGAATCTGGGGATTGAAATCTTCTTGGCTCTAATGCAGATGTTTTACCACATCTGAGATTAAGTGTGCCTTCTATTGGTGTGTAAATGGTGTGTAAATTGTTAATACTTGAAATTAAGCAAATGGTGCTTTTTACAATTGATGGTATTCTCTAATGGAGGAATTATTTTATTTGATTAAACTGATTTATGACAAAGGCCAGCATACAGAAGGAACCATAAATGAATGTGCCAGTCTTCATTTGGTTCCTGGGAGGCTAATTTTGAGGACTTGAATCTTTCCCTCACCTTAACCTCTAGCAAGAGATATTCTGGAAGAATTTAAAATGCAATAAATTCACATGTTTTATCAGGAAAAAAAATCTGATAGCTTTGGCTAGATACAAAAAGCCCTTAAAAATCTAATTAAGTCTTAGGTTTTAGAAGAATAACTATGACTTTTCTATTGAAGGCAACCGATGAAGCAGTATTATAGCCTGAACAGAGAAAGATTGGGAGCCTAATTTGGGTCCATTCTGGTCACAAATCTATTTTTATTTTAAAGAAAGCCCGAAAATAACCTGAAATAAAGTTATTTTATAAAGTAGCAGTGTGAAAACTTATTGTTCTTTTTGCTGTATTTTTTATTGTGCTTTGGGATTTGGTTTACTCAGCTATAAAATTTTTAATAGAGTATTTCTTTCCTTTGCTTGGGAAACTAACAAGAATATGACACTTTAGGGGTTATTTGATGGAAAGAAGAAAAAAGTCTTTAAAACTTGCTGAAGCAAGCTGTAGCTACTGTACTCTATCTAAATAAAGCTTCTCTTTGCTTTGATTGTCTTCTACAAGGCAAGTAAGGCTCCTTCTACATATGGACAAAGATTTGATTAAAGACAGACCTTTAAAATCATTCTACTTTACTAAACTCAAATGCTAATCATATTTGGGATTTGCCTAATACCTCTTCTTCACAGGGATTTAAATATATTTTGCCAAGGGTTTAAGTTACGATATATAAAGGATTTTGCCTTTTTAACCCATTATGTTCAGTGGTCACCAACCTTTTTGGCACTACAGACCTGTTTAATGGAAGACAATTTTCCACAGAGCAGGGGGTTGTGGGCAGTAAGCTCAGGAGGTAATTAGAGTGATGGGGAGTGGCTATAAATACAGATGAAGCTTCACTGGCTCACCCACCACTCACCTACTACTGTGTAGCTCATGGACAGACCGGACTAGACTGATAGTGGTCCTCGGCCTGGGGGTTGGGGACCACAGTTTAGAAGAACAAGGATAACCTGTGGAATTCTGGAAAAAGTTACTCGTGTCCCGGGCTTTGAATTCCTTGGACCTAATTAACCCAGTCATGATAGGCATGGGAGTCAGTACAAAACCCAGATATAATATATTGACTTGTCATTTTGTTTTCATTCAAATGAGCCATGTTCCTGGAAGTCACAGTTTATAATAAACTTTTTGAAACGAAAGACAAACTTTATTAGCATGTTTACATTTTTAACATTTTTCAAAGAATTTACATTTTCTGCTGCACAATAATGCAAAATTTTTTAAAAGCAATGACTAATTATTTGTGTTCTCTGGATAATTTAGAACTGGGAAACAGAGATTACTGAGTCAGAGAATATTTCTGATGCTTCTGGGAAGTCAGAGTCCAGATTTACATAAAAGATTTTGTATTTAAAAAAATTTTATTGTATGTCTTCCACATTTTCACATCTGGATGATAGGAAATAATGCTCAGTCAGCCAAGTTTTTATTGGCATGTTTCAGAGTAAAACTCAGACAATTTGCATTCATATTTATTGACTATTCCATAATACTCTGTATCTTTAAAATAAATAGCCCTTGGCACTCCATTTCCATCCTTATGCTAAACCTATTGTTTTTCTGTTCTCTCCCTCTTGGAAAATAGACTGTGACTTTCAGGAATTACTTTCTCAGCTTTTAAGGAAACAATTTTTAAGCTTCCTTTACTCTTCATATTCAAAGAATATGAATATTCAACATATTCAACTCAACATATTCAAAGAATTTGTTGATGCTCTTTTAAACTTAATTTCTCACAAATAATTCACACTCAATACTCACCACATTTCTTGGTGGTATTAAATTTTGTTGGGGAGGGAAAAACAGTAGAATGGGAAGAATTAGGGTGGTAATTGTTCTGCTATACTAGTGACATTTGGGTTAAGACTTTTTGTTGTAAGAAACATCAAAGCAAATCTCATCTACTATAGAAAAATAGGCATGTGAGAGAAAATGGAAAAAAAAAACTGTGGAAGAAATTCACAGTGTTGGAACCAATCAAAAGTGTTTATTGAGCAACCACTGTGTTCTCAGAACTTTTTGGAGTAATGTGAAGGGACTAGAGAAGTTTAAGGCACATTACGTGCTTCTGAGGACTTCCAGGCCCATTTGACTTCACAGTGATTCTTTCTTCCATGAGTATATTCATAATGTAAGAGTTACATTTTGTAAGAGTTACATACATTTACTTGATTATTATTCATTGACTGTTTCTTTAGAGATCACCTCTTTTTTATAAGTTTGGATCATTTTTGCTCTTGAATGAAAATATTTAAATTTCAATTGAGTTTCACTCAAAACTTTTTTGGCTACGAAGAACACTCACACTTTACATTAGCAGGATAGGGGATTTTTATCATGGGACACAGATCTTCATGATCCTAAGGCAAAGTTCATGTTTTATATTGTAGTAGAATTGGGAACCAGAAAGCCAGAAAGCAAAGTCATTCTTGTTATCTCTCTGGAGCTATGTGGTCCTTCTTACTGTGCTTTTTGCTAGTGCTCTATTCATCTTTTCTGCTTACTCAAAGTTTACCTGGCTCACCATGGCCTCCAAATTCTTCTCACTACATCATGAATTCTTAGCTTCAGCAACCACTATTAATCGACAAATGTCTCTGTGTATTTTGTTCAAATTATCTTGACAAGATATGATTGCCTAAGCATAGTTAGTATCTAAAATTTCTTTTGTTCATCCCAGGTCCAATCAGCTTTGGTTGGAAGACAGGTTCATATGACACAACGTGGCTGGTTCTGCTACTTCCATAGTGGCCCATCGTGGCTAGGGGTTGGAAACAGCTTGAAGGGGCTGCTGGTATAGGGAGCATTGAATGATTCAACATGAGTTATGGCTGGGTTAGCCTTTTGATCAAAGCTGACTAGATATATCTGATTTCTAAAACATCTGGAGGAACATCCAAGAATAGACATTCAAGTTTATGGAGATTTCCTCATTCTTAGAGATATGCCCTTTATTCTACATTTAATAAATACTTTTGCCAGGCACTGACCCAGGTCCTGGTAATATAGTGGTGAAGAAGACAAGGAAGGGCCCTGCATTCATGGAGCTTGTACTGGAAGGAGATAGATAATACCAAATAAACAAATTGGTCCATAAAATAATATGAGAAAATGTTAAGTGCCATGAAGATGAGTAAACAGGGTGATGTGATACAGAGTGAATGGGAGTTTAGATTGCATTTCCAGTGAAATTCTCTCTAAGGCAGTGAGCTTTGAGCTGATGTCTAAATGATAAAGGAGCTAGGCACAATTCTAAGTATTTGATGTGCATTAACTCATTTTTTTCCACATTTAGCATATGAAGTAATTATTAATATTCTTCACAATTAATAAATGAGAGAAAACAAAAGCATGGAGACTTAGAATATGTAACTTGTCCCAGGTTGCATAACTAAGTGATAGAGCCAGTATTCATACCCTAATAGTACCAATATAGTAGAGTCCACACCCGTGAATACACCTTATATGGCCTCTGGGTATTTAAACATTATCTAGATTAAAAAACAGCTCAGACTCCTAGTATTTTAGGTTCCTACTTTTTTTTTTTTTTTACTTAGTAACTTTCTACTTACTATTTGATTTTCTATCAGCGTGCAAAGATATTTCTGTTTTCATCTCTTTCTGACCATTTAAACACATATTTTAAGTAAAACTTTTAATCTTTTATACACAACAAACTGTGATATATAAAAATGTAGTAACTTTATCATGTATAAGAAAATATGCATATGTGCTACTTTTCTATAATACAATTTGTTCGTCCTCACTCCACATGTATTAAAATATAGTTTATTTTATTTGTCATTATGAAATATTTCAAGCACATTAAAATGGATATACATAAAGTAAGGACTCAAATCCCTATCACCTAACTTTCCCAAATCTTATCATTTTTACCATATTTGTTTTCAAGTTTTTTTTTAATGTAATGAAACATAAAAACAACAGATGAAATCTATATATCTCTTCCTGATCTAATCTCTTCCCTTTCCCCTGAGAGGTTTACACTATCTTGAACTTAGTATCTACCCTTTCCATCCATTTGTTTCATTTGTTCATTTTACTATAAATATAAGCATGCATAAACAATATGCATAATATTCCTTGTGATTGCTGTGGACTGAATGTTTGTGTCCCTTCCAAATCTGTATGCTGAAGCTCTAATCTCCAGTGGGATGATATTTGGAGAGGCGGCCTTTGGGAGGTAATCACATTAAGATGAGATTATGAGATAGAGCCCCTTGATGGGGCTGGTGCCCTTATAAAGGGATGAAGAGACCAGAGTTCTCTCCTAGGGCTATGTGAGGACACAGTGAGATGGCAGCTGTCTGCAAGTCAGGAAGTAGTCTCTCACCAGACACTGAATGTGCTGACACTTTGTCTTGAACTTCTCTGTCCCTGCAACTGTGAGAAATAAATGTTTGCTGTTGAAGCCACCTAGTCTATGATATTTGTTATAGCAATCTGAGCTAAGACAGTAATGTTTTATTTTTTAATTAAATTTTTATTATATTTTTTAATTGTAAAATATTGTTAACTATAGGCACAACGTTGTACAGCAGATCTCTAGAACTTCTTCATCTTGTATAAGGGAACCTTTATAACTAAGGAACAGTGGTAGTTCCCTATTTTTCCTTCCCCAGCCCCTGGCAACCACCATTCTACTCTGTTTCTATGAGTGTGACTAGTTTAGATACCTCATATAATTATGCAATATTTGTCTTTCTGTGATGGGCTTATTTTATTTAATATAATGGCCTCCAATTTCATTCGTGTTGTTGCATGTTGCAGGATTTTTTTTCTTTTTAAGGCTGAATGATATTCCATTGTATATATTCATCACTTTTTGAAATCTATTTATCTGTTGATGGACATTCAGGTTGTTTATATATCTCAGGTATTGTGAATATTACTTCAATAAACTTGAGAGTGCAGATGTCTTTTTGAGATCTGCATTTCAATTTTTTTTTGATATATACTCAGTAGTGGGATTGATGGGGTCATATGACAGTCCTATTTTTAATATTTTGAAGAAGCCCTATGTGACTATACTATTTTACATTCCTGGCAACAGTGCACAAGTGTTCCAATTTCTCCATATCTTCATCAAAATTTGTTATCTTTGCTTTTTTGATAACAGCCACCCTAATAGGTGTGAAGTGATATCTCATCATGGTTTTAATTTGAATTTTCCTGATGATTAATGATCTTGAGCATCTTTTCATATACCTTTTGGCCCTTGTTGGAGAAATATCTATTCAAGTCTTTTTCTCATTTTTAAATTGGGTTATTTGTTTTCTTATTCTTGAGTTGCAGCAGGAATGTCTTAAACTTTATAAAAATGTCATATATATGTACTTTCTACAGCTTTATTTTTATTTTTTTTTTAGTCAACGTTACACTTCTGAGATTTACCTATGTTGATATGTGCAGCTCTGGTTTATTGAATTTAATGTTGTTTAAAATAACAGTTCATTCACTGTTCTTTTGCAGCTAGTCAATTTTACAATGAACCATGCTTATACATGTATCCTTGTGTACAGGTGTGAAGATTTCATCTAGCTACATACCTATGAATGGACTTATTTGGTTATAGGATGTGGGCATTTTCACCTTTAACTGATTCTGACAAGTTGTTCTTCAAATACAGTTTTACTTCTCTAATCACCAGGGAAATGCAAATCAAAACCACAATGAGATATCACTTAACTCCAATGAGATTGGCTTTTATCAAAAAGTCCCAAAACCACAAATGTTGGTGCAGATGTGGAGAGATAGGAACACTAATACACTGCTGGTGGGGCTGCAAACTAGTACAATCTCTATGGAAAGTAATATGGAGATACCTCAAAGGACTAAAAGTAGCACTACCATTTGATCTAGCAATCCCACTACTGGGTGTTTACTCAAAGGAAAAAAAGACATTCTATAATAAAAATATCTGCACTCAAATGTTCATAGCAGCACAATTTATAATTGCAAAGCTGTGGAAACAATCCAAGTGCCCATCAATAATGTGAGTGGATTAACAAAATGTGGTATATGTATACCATGGAGTTCTACTCAGCCATAAAAGCCAATGGCAAATTAATACCTTTCGTATTATTCTGGATGGAGCTGGAGCCCATTCTTCTAAGTGAAGTATCGTAAGAATGGAAAAACAAGCACCACTGTACTCACCACTAAATTGCTACTAATTGATCAACATTATGTGCACATATGGAAATAACATTCATCAGATGTCGGGCAGGTGGGCAGGGGGAGGTGGGGATAGGTAAATTCACACCTAATCTGTGTGCTGCGTATTGTTTGGGGGATGGTTTTGCTTGTAGCTCCGAAATCAGGCAGTGCAAAGGCAATACATGTTACCAAAGCATTTGTACCCGCGTAACATTCTGAAATTTAAAAATAAATTAAAAAAAAATAAAAATCCAAATCTGAGTAAAAAAAATGATTTTATCAATAGTTTATAGTTTTTTATTATTAAAAATGCATACTCACTAAGATACCTGGAAACATTGGAAAAGAAAGAAAAACACTAAAAGTATCTGTATTCTATATAGAACATTTTTTTCTGTGCATTTTATTTATATAATATGATCACATTGTATATATAATGTTTTAGCTTATTTTTTTAATATATTATAAATATGTCATTTTGTATTACAAACTTTTATTAATGTAATTTTTAGCAGCTATAAACACTTCATGAGATAAATATGCCACATAAATCATCTTCTCATTGTTGGATATTTTGATTGCTTCTAAATGTTCACCATTTTAAATAACATTCATATATTTTAAATAGTTTTAATAAATGCGTTCATAGTATTTTGAGTTCTATTTTCTTTTTTTTACAGCTAGTCAAGCGTGGTTGTAGGGGAGACAATGTTAAATCAGCTTAACAATAACCCACAATAACCCTCAGATCAACTGAGTTCTATTTTCTTATCTTAGTATTCCATCATGTATTATATCATGTCTGCCAATAGATGCTTCAAGCCACTCCACAAAGTGGAACCACACAGGGGTTCTTTCACCTTCCTAGGCAGAGCGAATTCCATACCCAAACTTAGAATTTACCTAAAAGTTTGACTAATTCGAATCAAATGGTTAAATGTTTTTATAGGTTCTTTCCTCTCTAAATAGTTATCATCCCTGCATTTCAATAGTTAGAAATATTTTTGTTTCTGAAAAGCTACTAACTATTGAATGGTTGGAAGGAATGATTAACTGCTTCTGGCTTTCTTCTAGGACTGTAGCCTCCACCATTTCCAAAGTTAGCATATTGTGGGGACCATGTGTGTAGGTAACAGATACGATTCCTAAACTTTTCCCTGTCCTTTGTCTTTTGTAGTTTTCAACAAGCTGTCATAATAAGGTCACAGTACAGGCTCAGCCTTATGTTAACAACTTTCTGGAGTTGAAATAGAATTCCCCCGAGAAGGCTGCACAGCAGTGTTTGGCATGTGAACAAAAAAATATCAAAAGAAAGAACAGCACAGTTTTCCTATGATGGGTATACGTTCTGCGATCAAGACTCTGGAATATTAATTATAAGGTAGAGGGAGGCTGAGTTTGAAAGGATACATAAAACACAAATGTGGATTACTAATGCAGCTGAAACAAATTAATTTCCCCACTGATTCCATTTATTTTATATTAGACCCCAGCTCTCTGTACATGCCTCAAGAAAAACTTTCTTCCTAGGAAATTCTTTGGATAAAATGATGAATAGATTTCAAGTGACAGGACGCAGGTCGGATTGGCAAACTCAGTGAATTTTATGCCCTCAGCTAAAATGGGAAGGTAGAAAGAAAATTGATTGAAGTTGCTAAACCTTGTCAGGAAGAAAAGTCTCTGAGTTGCCACCATAGTTGTGTAGCCCTAAGCTTGTTAACATACAAATGTGTAACACCACCCGAGTTGATAAGGCTGAGGTAACAGGACACAAATGGTATGATGGAGGAAGAACAGGGTGGTGAATAAATGAACGACAGAGGTGTGTGGGTTTTGGTAAGAAAGAAATTTTGCCTAGGAGGGACATAACATACATTAGCTCATTAAATTTTAGGCAGATTTTTTTTCTTGTTGATTTTTTTGAGTTCTAGATAGATTCTTGTTATCAGCCCTTTATCGGATGTGTAGAGAGCAAATATTTTCTCCCATTCTGTAGGCTGTCTATTTGCTCTAATGATTGTTTCCTTGGCTGTATAAAAGATTTTTAATTTGATCAGGTCCCATTTATTTATTTTTATAGCTGCTGTGATTGGTTTGGGCGTCTTCTTCAAAAATTCTTTGCCTAGGCCAATGTCTGAAAGAGTCTTCCTTATATTCTTGGATTCTTATGCAAACAAATTTTTATTAGTTCTTATATAAAAATACACAAGAAAGTGGTAACTTTTCATACCTTTAAAATGTTTACCATGTGCATGTATTTTCGAATCCAACAGTTAGTGATTCAACTGATGAAAAATGCAACTGATAAAAGAGTTATCTGTAAAAAGTAATTTAACTTCATATTGACTTGATTTATCATTAGAAAACAATTTAACTTACTGGCTTCAGGTTCTTTTGCAAAGTTCAGCAAACTGAATCCCTGGATTCTAACTCAAGTGCAATCAGTTAAGTCAATTAAGTTAATCAACAGACCTGAATTGTTTCAGTTAAGGGCTACTCATTGTTCCTACTTTCTCATTTTTTAAGCGGACAGTAAGTATGCTCACCTGTTTTGCAGAATTGCCAGAGAAGTGTCTGATGTGGTTTTTCTTTTTTTTTTTTTTTCAGGATATTATGGTGGTACAAACATTTTGATTACATGTTATGACTTTGCCACACCCAAACCATGATTTAAGGTGTACCCTTTCTCCCCCTACAATGCTCACTGCATCTATTACTTGTGAGTTTACCCACCCCAACCCCCCAAGAATATTAATATTGTGTGAGCACCTTAGTGTTGATCAGTCAGTGCCAATTTGATGGCAAGTATATGTGTTGCCTATTCTTCCATTCTTGTGATACCTCACTTCGGAGGATGGGCTCAAGCTCAATCTAGGAGATTATAAGAGGTCCATCGATGATCACCATTGTTTCTTACAATTGAATAGTATTCCATTGTATACATATACCATATTTTGTTAATCCACTCCTGGATTGACAGGCACTTGGGTTGTTTCCACATCCTTGCAATAGTGAATTGTGCTGCCATAAACATTCAAATGTGGATGTCTTTATTATAGAATGAATTTTGTTCCTTTGGGTAGATGCCTAATTAGTGCTATTGCTGAATCAAATGGTATTTCTACTTGTAGCTCTTTGAGGTATCTACAAATTCTTTTCCACAGAGGTTGTATTAATTTGCAGTCCCACCAGCAGTGTAAGAGGGTTCCTATCTCTTCACATCCTCGCTGGCATTTGTTGCTTTGGGATTTTTTGATAAATGCCAATCTCACTGGGGTTAGATGATATCTCGTTGTGGTTTTGATTTGCATTTCCCTAATGATTAGAGATGTTGAGCATTTTTTTACGTTTGCATACAAATAATCTTAGGCAGAATTGGAAATTTAAAAATTAGATTTCTGGGTCCCGTAGGCTCATCCATCATCTTTTATTAGGGGCAGAGTGTACAGGGTCCTCCATGGCCTGACCCTTTTCTGACACTGCAGCCTCATCTCTGATAATCCCCACTTCAAACTGTATCCAGGCTAAACATCGGGTTGATGATTGCTAAGATCGCTTTGTTTATTCTTATAATTTTACCATTTTAGCCTAAGATTTAGGCTAAGTATTACTAAATTTTAAAGACTTTTGCCCAGTCCTTCTTTCTGAGATTTCAGCACCTTTCTTTTAAGGAAAGTGCCTATGGTAGCGGCCATTTTATCCGCCCAGTACCCTTCCCTACTCCTCACTTCTGCTATGGCTTTGGATGTTCTGACTCCAATAAAAGGGACATGGCAGAGTCTTCACCAAATTTATTCTAACAGGAACTGAAGAGGAAAGATTCTTTTGCCTCTCAGGTCTTTAAGATGAAAAAATATAAAAATAAAAAAAGCCCCTTGCATTAGGAAAAATTAAAGACAATTAGAGACAAGAGAAGGAGAGATAACATTATAATGATGCTGAGTTCCCGTCCCAGCTTCTAATATATACAGAATAGCTTTGCTTTCTGCATATTGTTTTCAGATTCTGTGTGTTACTTCAGAATCCTTCTAATACTGTCCCACAATACTTAAATTTTTTATCAAGGAGTTTTTTTATTTGTACATGTATGTACCTGGGAGTCTTGACAATACAGTTTTCATTTTTGTGCATTGTATAGCACCCTAGACTTATCTCCATTTGATCATTTTTTATTTTGATGATATAATTTCTGTATATATCTGTAATCGCTAAAGACTCTGAGCTCCTCTAGATTAGAACAAAGTCTTAGTCAGAATTTTAAAGTGAGTGTCTTGGGCATATCATTTAATAGTACTTAGTAAATGCAAACCCAAATGAGACCAAAAAGCAATAATCCTGGAAAATTATTTTAGCATTGAGATGTATATAGAATTGAATACCTTTGTGGAACTTTATTGGCTACAGATTGTTCATTTCCTTTAATGTGGTTTAGGATTTTGATATGAGAGTCCAACAATGAATTACAAGAAATCTAAGATACTCGTCTTCAATGAATAATAGTCAACCTTGTTGCAAAATTGTTTTTTATCAACCAAAATTTATTAGTGGTCATTAATATATGTAAGGATAGAATTAATAAATTATGCATTGAAAATTAGTTGGAGAATTATTTTATCCTTTGGAAGTCAAAATTTTATTTTTAAATTTCCTGTAACAGAAAAAAATTTTGTGTGATTTCTTCAGTGCTGTTGTTTTATACCTAAAATATGTAAAAATGAAGAAGTTATACTTTGGAGTCTGAGTGTCTAGAGTAGGACTCTTGATATTTCCAATTATTATTTATGTTGCTGAATTGTGAGACAAAATTGAGTTCATATAGTCTGCCAAAGAGACATTAGACTTTTATTCTGTGTGTTCCAAGGAAGAGCATAAAGAACAATGAGTATAATAATCTTACTTCATTTCTTTGCTTCCCTATCTCTAAAATGGGTATAACAATAGCACTGAATATAGTTAGGACTGTGTGTACGTTAAAGGACTAGAGTTGTTGTGAGGATTAAGTGGGATAATAAGTGAAGAACGTTTGCGTTGTGCCTAGCACTTAGTAAGTATTCACTACATGTTAGCCATTGTTAACATCATTATCATTTGCTAGGAGATGGATTTACAATAAAAAAAGTAGAAGATATTTTAAGTAAAATATATGGCTGTGGTGGTGTCTCACTTAAAACCAATCACTGAAGTTCACACTGTCCCCCTACTCTAGGCTAACTTTTCAGAGTGTATATGTTTCCTGAAGATTCCAGATGATGGGGCTGAAAAGAAAAAACACATATCTTAACATAATAGACTTTTAGTTGGAAGATTCACTTGAGGTCATTTTCTGATGAGAGAAAACCCTAATGCTTTTGTTTTAAAACCACTAGTGATTTGAACTTTTTTTATTTCAGTCAATTCAACTTAATAATAGATATAATTGTTAAGAAGATTTCATTATGTTGAAATGAAATCTAGCTCCCAGAAAATTATACTCATTGTTCTTTGTGCTGTTCTTTAAAGCACATAGAAAAAAGTCTAATTTCTCTTCACCATAATATATGAGGTCAATTATGATGTCCCACACAAGCCTGTCCTCTCCTTAGGGATTTCGACCACAGCTCTTATGCCAATTGCATTGAATCCTCCTACCCTCTCAGACACTCCTCTTCATCAATTACTCTAGTGGTCCAAAATCTCATTCATTCAGATTCCCCAATAAACTACACCTAAATGTGTGCTGATTAGCTCCAGGTAAAATAGGATAATCTTCCTTGTTCTGGTACTTTATACTCCGTAGTGCAGATGAGGTAGAATAATTGTGGACAATCTTCACATTTTGAAGATAAATTAAAGTAGAGCATGTGCCTTAATAACATGTTTCTTTTTTGTGTATTATTAAATTGTGAATAGATTGTTGATTCTTATGAATCTTGTAGAAAATTAAACCCTCTGAAGGTTATGTATGTGCTTATGTATATATGTATTTTTGGACTTGTGCTCTAGATTTTTTATTTATCCATGTTAAATTCTAGTGAGATTCAACCCACAATTAGAGCTTAATAAAATCCTTTCGAATTCCTAAATCTAGCATCCAGCATAGTAGTTTTCTCTCTAGTTTCGTGTTATCTTGAACTTAATTTCCATGCTACCAATGTTTATCTGTATTTTAAAGAAATCTACATTTGCTTAAATAATTTATTTTTTACTCTTTCAAAAATAATAATTTTATTAATTATAAAAGTAATATGCTCATTGTAAAACATTAAAATATTATAGAAATTCATAATAGAGAAAAAAGTTAAAGTGCCCATTATCCCACTTCCCAGAGATAATCACTATTAATACTTTATTTCATATTCTTTCTTTCTTTCTTTATCTCTCCTTGTACTGGTAAAAATGTATTTTTGTTCTCTTTTCATACACATGGAATAATACAATTAATACTAAAACTTGATTTTTTTATTTCTTGGTTAAAAAATTTTTATTGGTACATAATAATTGCACATAATTTACAGGATACATGTGATATTTTGACAGTGTTTAAAGGTTTCCAGAAAAGAGTATTAATAGAAAAAAAGCTTTAGCTAAGGTTGTGTTAATTGATAGCTTTGGATTGGAGACACAAGGGATTTGTTAACTTTGCAGCAGTAGAGAGTGAACAGGGAAGAAGTACTAATATTTTTGAGTATATTTACATTTTATGTCTAAATATATGCTAAGTACTATACTTACATTAGCTCATAGAAGCCCTCCCATAGTCTCTTGAGGTAAGTATTCAGAAATATAATTTTCATTTTATGGATGAAGGTAGTGAGACTCAAAGATGTTATTAAGTATTTGGCCTAACATTATGGAAAGAATAAGTGATGGTGCTGGATTTGGAGCCTAGGTCTGTCAGCCTTGCTCCTTGTTTTTAAGCCAATGACCACCATAAACACGTTGGCAAAACCAGCTATCTCCTACTCACACTAGTGGACAAAATGCAATCATTGATTTATGGTAAAGTTTTTTTTCTCTATTTTGAGCCAGAAAAAGAAAAGACTCTAGAGAGTTCAAATGAGTGCAGTTTCTGGTTGGTTTTTAATGAATAACCAACGAGTTAGAGTTAGGAAAATTAGCTGAGAAGAGACAAGCTTTAATTTCCCACTTAGGAGAAAATATCTTAGTTAGAGAAAGAATTCTTCCATTTGGACTTAGCTTTGGGGAAGCAAGGCAAAATTAGTCTTTTAATTCCCAACACGGTATTAGTGGTGGCTTTATTTTCAGAATGGGAAAATTAAGCTGAGGCAGGATACTTGAGTTTGCAGCTAGAGTGAACTGCCTAGCATCTTTCAGATCAGGTAAGGAGAATAAGATCAGATGTTGGAGAAGAAATACTTCTGACAATTCCCGAAAGAGTTCCTCCAGGGCAATGTTAGAACTAAAGAAAGAAGATCCATCAGAAACAAGGATGCTTTATGTTGTTAGTGCTAGCTCAACTCCAGACAGCTTAATAAGAAAAAAGTGTATAAAAATTCTTCTTTGGAATATAAATATTTTAGAAATTTGCTAAGGTTTCAGAAAATATTAGCATGGTGGAAATAAATACTCAAGTCCTTCTGACAAATTGTACATAAATAACTTCTTAATAGTTGAGTAGTCATTAAATGCATTTCTTAACTTGGCCAGTTTCTCACTTGCAATAATGTTATAATAATAACTATTTCATAGGCTGCAGTGAGGATTAAATTGGATATTATATATAAAGAAGATAGTATAGAACCTATCACAGACTAGATATTGAATACATTTTTATTTTGATTTATTAGTAAATAGCTTAATGTACTTTAATAATACTTATTATTAAAGTATTAAGTATACTAAGTATACTTAGTATTATCAAAGGAAAACCCATAATACTTCAGTATTATCAATAATATGTTATATTCCAGATGCTATGTGCCAAGAATAGAAAGATTTTAAAAGGTTTTATTAAAATCTTTCTAATTTAAAAAGACTTAAAAGATTAAAAAAGATTAAGAAGGATACACCATGGCTGGCATATTGTAATGGTGTGGGATTTAGTGTACAGTGTTTGGAGTTAGATTATTGGAGTTTTCATTCTAGATTTTTTAGTTACTAACTAAATGTCTTTGAATAAATTATTGAACTCTGAATATCAGTTTTCTCATTTGTAAAATGGGAATGATGTAACAATGATGATTGCTTTGATGATTAAACAATATAGGTAAAATGTTTAGCACAGTAGATGACACTAAGTAAGCACTTGGTAAATGTTAGCAAATGCTACTAATTGCCTTTATACCTGCTTATACTGTATACGTCGCTATACTGTAAATTTCTTGAAGGCTATCTTGTACACCTTTGTGCCTCCTTACGTTAAGAGTTTAGTTAATGTTTGTTGAATATTGGGAGCTGGCATGTACAGTAAATTCTCAACGTCTCCAAAAGTTCTCAGAAATTAAAACTTTAAGTGAAAAATGTATAGTAGATCCTCAACGTAACATCATTTTGTTCAATGTTGTTACATTATAATGTTGATGAAAAAAATTAATTGGTTTCCCTATATATTGTTTCACTTAAAGCTGCTGTTTTCAAGACATTAAGTGAGGACTTACTGTAAATTTAATTTCTTTCCAACTATGAACTCTCTATTTGAAAAATTCCAGAATAAGTTAACTTTAGTGTTTCTTCTGTTTTTTTATTTTTTATTTTATTTTATCATATTATGGGGGTACAAATATTGTTAGGGTTACATATATTGCCCCTGCCATTCCTCTCCCCAACCCCTGCCTTACCAAAACATCAAGCGTGTCCTACACCCTGGTGGTGCATATGGCACCTATAGTGTTTCTTCTGTTGACTATGAAGCTTACAGTTACAGTATAGATAAATTGTATGTCAAGATTGCTGGCAATAATTACATACAAAAAAATCTTGGAGCTGGAAATATGAAGTGAAGTGAATGGTCAAAGTGAAACAACAAAAACTTGAAAAATATTAAGATGATAAAAAGAAACTTCATTTTAGGATTGACAATGTGACAGTTTGTATGAGAAGTGGAGCAGGTATCAGCTTTGGCATGAAGTCATCATGGGCTAAGACTAAATAGTCATGCATTTCGGGGAGGCAGTTTGAGAAAAACCTTCCTAATTAGGTTAAGCAACTTAAATACAGGCTACTGAAAAATTTGTATAATGTTTTTCTATCTTGATCATCCACATTTGAAGATTTTAATCTCTGGGACTCTCATGGCTGCTTTGGAGGGACAAGAGTCCGGAAGGCAAAGAGAAGGGGGACAGAGTCAATAAGAAAGAAGAATAAAAACAGAAGGCCTTAGACATGAAGATGAATTGCCAGGCATAGAAATTATGCAATTTGTAATTGTCAAAATGAATATTCAAGAATATTATTGAAACTGTTAGAACAGAAGATTTTGAAAAGTTTCTAGTGAATAAGGAATAGTAAATAGAAAGGAAAACCACTATACATTTTATTTCTTTTGAAAAAATTAATATTTAATATTTTATCTTTTGTACAACATGTTTTGTTTTGTTTTGTTTTTGAGATAGGATCTCACTCTGTTACCCAGGCTGGAATGCAGTGGCCTGATCATGGCTCATGGTAACCTTGAATTCCTGGGCTCTGGCAATCCTCTGGCCTCAGCGTCTGAGGAACTGCAACTATAGGCACTTGCCACCATGGCTGCCTAATTTTTTTATGTTTTGTAGAGACAGGGTCTCACTATGTTGCCCAGCTGCATGATGCTTTAATTTATGTATACATTGTGCAATGGCTAAATTAAGCTAATTCACATATCCATTACCTCACCTACTTATCATTTTTTTTGTGGAGAGAACACCTAAAATCTCTTTTAGCAATATTCAAATATACAATGTATTGTCATTAACTATAGTAACCATGATGTAAAATAGATCTCTTGAACTTATTGAATGTTTTTCTTTATAAGTGAAAGTGTTACGTGTATATTGTAGAAAATATAGAAAATGAAGTTTTATTTTTTAAATCCCTCATGATTTTACTAATCAGAACAATCATTATTAATGTTTTAGTATATATATATATATTTTTACTGAACTCTTTTTCATGAATATTTGTAAGCATACTCTCTGCCCTGATACATATAAGTATTCTCTACTGATTTGACACTTCCCACTATATCTGAAATTTATTTTCATGTTATTATATAGTTTTATAAAATATGGTTTGTTCTACTGTTGGATTTTTGATTGGGTATCATACATATGCAACCAAATACACATTTTAATTATACAGTTTATTGAGTTTTGACAAATGTATATACTTAGAAATGACACTCAAATTAAGATATAGAATATTTCATTACTCCAATAAACTCCCTTGACCCCTGTCCAGTAAATTGCTATGCCCCAAGAGGCACCACTTTTCTGATTTCTATCCCCAAAGATTAGGTTTGCCTTTTTAAGAATTCCATATGAATGGAATCATTCCATATACGCTCTATTATGTCTAGCTTCTTTTGTACAATGTAATGTTTTTGATGTTTACTCAGGCTGTGTGTATTAGTAGTTTGTTCCTTTTAATTTTGGCTTAGACAAAAGGAAAGCCCAGGGGATTCACCAATGAGTTGTTGGAGAGTGTGTGTGTGTGTGTGTGTGTGTGTGTGTGTGTGTGTGTGTGTTTTGGGTATATAATGTCTAGGGGTTTGAGCTTTACTTAGTGGGAAAAATGTACTCCATCTTGTCCTGGAACCAGAAGTCTCATTTTTTTCTTGTTTGTCTAGGCATTCCAGCATCATTTGTTGAAAAGACTATCCTTTCCTAATTGAATTACCTTAGTGTCTTTGTCAAGAATCAATTACCTGTATTTTCCAGGGCCTGTTTCTAGACTCTGCATTCTATTTCATTGATCTAGTCATCTATAGATTTTTATTTTGGTTATTGGATTTTATCAGTTGCTTTTTCTGTAACTATTGAAAGGATCATAGAATTTTCCTCTTAACTGTGTTAATATGGTGAGTTGGATTGATTAGTTTTTAAATATAAACCTAATCTTGCATTCTTGGCAAAAAGCCCTCCAGTTCTTAGAGATCATCATCTTATAGATAATGAGCAATTCTAATTAGGAAGGAAACAAGAAAATGTACATATATACATATATATTTAAATTAATTATTTCATTTTCTAGAAAAATTAGCACCTAAGCTGGTGCCCTTGTTGGAAGACAGGAGCCAAAATGTTCACACTGCTGGAAAGTTGGATTTAGCAAAGTGTGGCTAAATCTGGAAATGTCTCAGAACTCAGCCAAGCTGATGAGGTATTGACTTGGGAAACAATGACTAAGCACATGATCTAAGGACAGTGTAACCTTCAAGCTTGTGGTGTTATAGGAAACTGGTCTGCAAGGGTTGTCTATTTTTTATGGAATGGACAAAAATCTGCCCTGTGCCACAACAGTGTTGGAAATTGACAGGAAAAGGCAAGGGTAATAATAGCTTGTCCAGATTCCACTTCAAATTTTCTTTGGCAGTCTAAATGGAGCTGGCCTTGCTTGGACTCATAGCAATTTTCTACAATTCCTGGGGATTCTCAAGAGAGAGACTGTACTTCCTGCAAACAGATAAGTGCTATAGTGTAGTGATCCTCAGCAGGGACTCAGAACTAGACTGTCTGGGTTCAAGTCCTAGGTCCACCATTCATCATCTGTCTTACCTTTACATGTTTCTAAATTTCTGTCTGGCTTGGTTATTCATGATGATGATGACAATAGGATCCACACAATGGAGTTATTTTTAGGGCATGAAGAGATAATATATTTAATATGATGACAATAATGCTCAGTACATAGAAGTATATAAATATTTGCCATAATTAGAAAATTATGTTACTTGTGTGTAAATGACACAGAGACACGGATTTTTTTTTTTTTTTTTTTAACTGCTGCATCTGCAGTAATAGTGCCTGGAACAGGGAGGCACTCCATAAAAAAATACTGAATGTATGCATGTAGCATTTGCATGTAGAACTGATGAGTTGCATGTTATTGGTAACAATTAGTCCTCTAATTTAGCAATTTAATGGATGACCCTTTCTGAGGTGATAGCCTACTGAACTGGACAGATGGTTGGGGTAAATGCCAGTATTTGCCTTCCTGCAAGCATTTTCTGACCTAAATATCTCATGCTTTCATTCAATATGATTCTGCATAGAGCAACCATATAATTTGTATACAAACCAAATACTTTTGAGAATGAAAAGGGGGCTATTAATGACACCAAGATAATAGATGTAAGCTGGGTCAAACCAGGACAAACTAGGACATACGGCCATTTTAATTTAGCACCCTCACTGCAATTGACTAAAGATTGGTGGCATTCCCAAAAGAGGTTGTCTATTGAGTGGAAAGCAGCCCATGAAGTGGCCCTCAGTGCATTAGGTGGGGACTATCTGTAGAAATACTATTTTTTCACTGGAGCATTGTTAATGCAAAATAACCTGAGAATCAAGTAGTACTAAGAGAAGTTGAAAGAGGTGAAACAGAGAATAGCTGAGTCACCTAACAGCACAGCACTGCTGCAGAGGAGATAAAAAGACAAGCAGATCTCTGCAGCTGTTGCTCTGTCTGGACAGCCACCCGTGCTGTTCTATTCTCAGATATATTCCAGATTTTTTCCATGACTTCAGCTCTCTGGTGACTGGGATTCTCTTCTGTCCTTGCTTACTTCCCTGATAGTCTATATTATAAATTTCATTACTTGAGAGGAACTGGTTATATTTTTGTTAATTACAATCTAACAAAGCCTAACTCAGTATGTACAACTATATCAGTTCTTTGTATTTTCTGTCCTGGTCTGCTTTGGTCTGCTTTTAACCCATCACCTGCTTTAGCCTACAATACTGAGATGCTCTCTGACCCCTCTCCACTATGAAATTAGTGTAGGCTTGTGGATTAATTGAGAAATAATTCATTTATATTATCTGTATTGTATTCAATTTATGGGTTAAATGAGCTTTTGGCTTGCCTGGGAGTCTTACCAACATTTATGATAATATTCCATGAGAAAAAAACATTTCAAATTCTAACCAAGAGTGCCAAGATGCTATTTTAGAAACTAAAATCCAGGACACATGGTTTGATAAGTATGAGTGCATTTATGAGGACAATAGGGTAGAATATTTTAAACAAGAATTCTCTTGGAAAGGCAAAGCTAAATGAAAACCATAAATACCAGAGGCACAGGGCTGTGTTCCAAGTCATCCTAATAGGGATATTATGGTAGAAAATATAACTAAGGACTAATTAAACTATAGTAATGTCAAATGTACCAAAAATGAAAATATGTGTGTGTTGGGGATAAGGAGTGGCTGTAGGAGAGCAGGACTATGGGGGCAGAGTCTCTCCAGAAAGAATCTTCTGGGAGGAATTTTCATTTAACTCAACAATTTATTATGCACAGGACTAGCAAGATTGCTAATGCACATGATGCCTGTTACATCATTTTATGTGATGGAACAACTTTTCCTTTGTAAACTCAGCTGACTTTATCATTGTTAAGTAAAACTTATGGGAGGCCATTCGTTTGGACTGAGCTCCTGCACTAGGCCCAACAGACCAAACCAAAATGGAGTTACTCACGCTGAAGTTCCACACCACCAAGCCGAAACTAAGCCATTTATCTGGCCTTCGGAGAAATCAAAAGAGAGAGAGAGAGAGAGAGAGAGAGAGAGAGAGAGAGAGAGAGAGATAATAGCCAAATCCCCAAAGAGAGCAGGTTTAGCCTGCATGATAAGAAAGTCCCTTTGGCTTTAACCTTTACAAGGAAAATAACTTTGAAATGACGAATCCACTTTTTGTTCTCTGTTTCTGATTTCCTCAGTCCTCTTCTGCCTATGAAGCAAAACTCCTCTGCTCAGCTCCTGAGAACATTCTTTCTAATTTATAGAATGAGGTGTTTCATGATTCTAGAATCACAAATAAAAGCCAATTAAGATCTTAAAAGTAAATTAGTTGTAATTTTGTCTTTTGACAGTTCATAGGAGGATCATCTGAGAAGTATCAATAATCTGTAATGGTGTTTGTATGTGTCTCCCACACTTCTCTAAATAAATAAATAAATAAAATAAGAATGAAATAAAATAAAGTACAACTCTCACTACTCTGAGGTCTTTGGAGTTCTGACTAAAACCATGTTTGTTAGTCATGAACTTATTTTAATAAATCTGACATTTTCATGTGCATATTTAGGAGGAGAAGAGGTCATTGATTCTTTGAAATTTTGATCAGAATTTATTTTAAAGACTCATGCCTGTTCCAGCCAAACCATCTAAATAGAAATGAAACTGTTAAAATATTTTAAAAGCTTATTTTCTGAATAGCCTTTTAAAATAGTAATCCAACTGAGGTCCAACTCAGCAAGATGTGAAATTTTAAAGTTCGGGGCCAATGATTAGAAAAATTCCATCCATTAAAGTAAGAGTGACCTGAGAGTATTTTAGAATCCTATAAGTTTACTTATCATTTAAATAGAAAGAATATTGCATACTAACTTTACGTAGTTCTTTGATTCTTTGTTTTCTAAATTTTCTTCACTTTGTTAAATAGATTCAAGGAGAAAGATAAATCAAGCCCTATGTTAGTGTTAAGATTAAGATAGACTTTCTAAAATTCTGTAAGAAATTATATATTTTTTCTGAAAAGTTTTGTTTCTTGACATATGCCTGATATAATATAAAGTATATTTATATGTTTGTAATATGTGTTACAAAGGATTTTTGAAACCTATATGCTTAATTTTATATTAGACCCTAATATAAACATAAATGTCCAATTAGTTCAATCTAATTTTTGAGAGAAATCATCGTTCCTTCAACTCCTTCATATTTATGACCATCTTATAAATACAAGAAAATTTTTGTCTTAACCTGGCCATGACTTCCTTGCCCACAAATAAATCTCTTACTGAAAGGCATTATTATTATATGGCCTCTAGTGTTACTTTTCTTTAATTTTATGCATAAAGTCTAATGCAAAATAGATTTAGACAAACACCATTTCTTATGTTTCTGTACACAAAATGCTAATAATAGATATAAATTCAACTGTATTATAAGTTTTAAAAAGCCAAGGCAATGCTGACTTGACTTTATTTCTTTGCAGATAATTAGGACGAATGCAGACATGGACTACTGTTGTTTATCATGAAATAAAAATTCCCATTCATCAAACAAAAAAGCAAATCGGTACAATTTTTAACCAGTTTGCTCATGAAATACAAGCTATGTGGCTAACAGATGTTTTTTTAAAAACTGAAGAATAAAATGTTGGATAATGAAAAATATAAATTCATAACTAGAATTGTCTCAAATATGCCTTTTGGCTAAAAATGATTTAAAATTAAACCTGAATTTTTATTAAAGAATGTTTACTGTTATAATAATTTCAATATTAAAATATTTACTAGATCTATTTAAAAAGTTTGATGTTAAAATCTAGGATTTAAAACTTTTCAGCACAAGTACGTACTTTTAACTGAGGGAAGTGAATGGTGGGGCAAGATCTATTTTGGCTACCTTGGCCAGGATAGGGTATGTCTGCATTGCTATGTTGCCACCAAGTTCTTAAGCTTTTTCTTTTCTAATGATAGCTGACTGCTGTGAAGGGTTAACTACTCTTCAACATCTGGGCTCTCAGATTTGATCAGCACTATTGCTGCTGTCCCAGTGATGCAATCCCACATTGCATTGCTGGAAAAACCACTTTGTGGAGAGGAAAAATGGTGTAGTAAAGGTGACCTCCTGGCACCCTGCTTTCAGAGAAAGAGGTGAAGGACTCAGTCTGCTATGCACAATCATTCTGCAGCAAGAACAGTGCTGTGAAACTGCAAAGAAACAGCATGGAACACACAACACAGGAGAAAAATGAAGGTGAATGGGAAATAGAATTGCAAAGTCTGGAAAGTGGGAGATAAACAATAGAGAATAGAGCTTGGGATGGCTGCCCCCATCAGGCCAGCGAGTGTGGTAGGATCTGACCCACAGAAGAATGTCCTGCTTCCCCACTGACCTCCACACCCGCTCTGATAGGGACCTGCCTAAAGTCAGTGCAAAATCGAGGCAGGAGACGTTGGGCTTTCTGGAGAGGAGACAATAGTGGAAGCATCTTGAACTCCCCCAGAGCTCTGTGCTAGGACTGTACTGGGTGGGAAAGGGACTGGTCTAAGTTACTGCTCGAGGGAGTTAGGAAACAGGCACCTCACCTCTGGTGGTCAGCCACCAGAACCAGAGGTGAACACTGAAAAGAGGACTGTACCCTGAGAACTGCTGCAGGCAATTTGGCTGACTCAGGGAGAGTAAGAAAGTGTAAGACCTCTTGCCAGACAGGCATGAGATTGTGGGAGGGCGACACACAAGAGACAGCAGGAGTCCTCTTGACTCAGCTCCTGGCATCTGCCAACTCCTGAACAGTTACCCCCAGCGCTAGCGCTCTGCAGGTTGGCAGCCACCATTTTGGGGGTCCACAACCCAGATGCTGTGGTGCACTATGGTTTCTGGTGGCACCCTTCCCTCAGACCAGGGACTCTCACAACAAGTTCTGCCCTTCCATGACCTGTTGTCAACTAGCCAGCCCATTTTGATGGGCGAGTTTTGAGTGTTTCCCTAGTCTTGGGAGGCTGGCACCTGTGGGATGCATAGGCACTGGGGTGCTGGTCAGACTTGGGCATCACCCCTGCTCCTAGTACAGCGACATTTGCACAGAAAGTGGTAGGACCAACCCATGGATGTAGGGAAAGGCAAGAAAAGCCACTTTCCCTGTGCAACTGGTATGAATCTGCAGGGCCTTAGTGCAGATCAATAGTTGACAGCTCAGTGACTCGGTCTGTCAGACTGGCTTAGGTCATCTAGTATGACCATAACTCTGGGTCCTGATCACCACATCCAAGCAGCTGCCAACAGTGGGGTTCCAAGTCAGTTAAGTAAAATCCTGGCCAGAGGCCGTAGCAGGTGCACAAGTAACCCATCCCATCAGGAGCAGCCTCCCAAGTGTGGTAGAAGAACCCTGAATGACATATTAGCAACTCCCCACAGTGGCAGATCAAGCAATTACAGAAGCGCAACCAACCAGGCTGGTAGGCAGCAGCTGTGATCTGCCTTGATCCTACCACCACTTTAAGGGGGAATATAGTCCAAGTAATTCTCAGGAGTGGCAAGATCCTTCCTAAAGATTGGAGCATTAGTATTCCTCACTCAGGGACCAGAAACCAACACAGAGGCATCAGATTACCTCAATAGCTGACTCCTCCATATAATCTACAACCAATGACCCAATGACAAAGAGCATAACCCCACAGCTCAACACAGTGCCCTCCATCTCAAGCTATTAGAGGGCAGTGGAGTTATACACACAGGTGTGATTCACCACATAGGATCTTAAGCTGGGGAACCAAACCCACTAATCTCTCACAATAAATGTGAATGATAAGAGGTGAAGACAACAGATCAGAAGCAACACAACTTGCCAAAATACATCTAAGGCAATACAAGACCAGTGTGCCTCCTCCCACCACTGTTAAGGAACGTCCCTTTGGGGCTTGAAGTTAAGGGCACAAACCAGTGCTAGCACTCCCAGTTCCCAATTAACTACCCTGATGAGAAAGAACCAGAGAAAGAACACAGGGAAAATCAAAGAGCAGAGAGAAATGTCATATCTAAAAGAAACATGAGACCCTCAATTTCGAATACTAATCTAAATGAAGTGATTAAATTGATGGAGGAAGAATTCCAAATATGGATTGTAAGGAAACTCAATGGAATTGAAGGGAAAATAGAAACCCAACCCAAAGAAGCTATGAGAACAATACAAGAAATGAATGAAAAATTCTCTAAACATATTGAAATATTACAGAAAAAAATCCAAACAGAAACCTTGGAAATTAAGGGGGCATTTGAGGAACTTTAAGACACAGTGGAAAGCCTGAAAAATAAAATGGATCACTCAGAGGAGAGAATCTCAGAGCTTGAAGATAATGCCGACATGCTAAGAAAACTAGATGAAGAAAAAGAACACAGAAGCAAGAGACAAGAGCAGAACATATAAAAAATGTGGGATTATGTAAAGAAACTAAATATAAGAAATAGGCATTGTAGAGAGAAATGAAGAAAGTATACAGGGGCTGGAAAATCTATTTCTAGGAATATTGGAGAAAATATGCCTGGCCTGGCCAGAAACCAATATATACAGATACAAGAAGAACACAACTCCTGGGAGACTCAACATGAAGATGCAAACACCATATCACATAATAATCAGATTGATCAAAGGAAACACGAAAGATGAAATTCTTTGCACAGTAAGATGAAAAAAATAGATAACCTACAAAGGAAAACCTATTAGACTAACTTAAGGCTTCTCAAATGAAATCTTACAAGACAGAAGGGACTCGGGACCCATCCTCAACCTTCTTAAAGAAAACAATGGCCAACCTAGAATTCTTTACCCAGCAAAACTGAGCTTCAACTATGAGTGAAAGATAAAGGCTATCCCAGGCAAGCAATCATTGATGGAATTTGTAAAGACCAGAGATGCTCTGCAGGAAGTACTCAGACCTGTATTACACACACTGAACAGCACAATAGACACCCACCAAATTAGAAACACTAAAGAGTTTAAGCCCAGAACCATAATTCCACAATGGCTCAAGAGGTAAAACAAAACAATAAGAATGTATCCAACAATATGAACAGAAATATACCCCAAATATCAATCCTCTTAATAAATGTGAATGGCTTGAATTGTCCTTTAAAGAGACATAAAGTGGCTGAGTGGATAAAACATTATAAGCCAAGTATCTGCTGTCTCCAAGAAACTCATCTATCCCACACATAGGCTTTCAGACTCAAGGTCAAGGGTTAGAAAACAAACTTTCAGGCTGATGGAAACCAAAAGAGAGCAGGTAGTGATTCTGATTTCAGACAGCATAAATTTTAAAATAGCAAAAGTAAAGAATGACAAAGATTTTCACCATATAATGGTGAAAAGAAAAATCCAACAAGAAGACTTAACACTTCTTAATATCTACTATGCACCCAACACAGGAGCACCAAGATATATAAACCTTACCCTGTATGATCTAAATAGCATGATAAACAGTAATGCCACAGTAGCAGGGGATTTCAACACCCCACTGACAAGACTGGAAAGATCTTCCAAACAAAAAATAAGTAAAGAAATAATGGACTTAAACAGAGCTCTAGAACAAATGGGCCTAACAGACATCTACAGGACATTCCATCCAAATAAACCTCAATGTACATTCTTCAAATCAGCTCGTGAAACTTTCTCCAAAATCAATCACATCCTACACCACAAATGAGACCCAAACAAATTTTAAAAAATATAAATTGTACCATGTATCTTCTCAGACCATAGTGGTATAAAGCTAGAGATCAATTCCAACAGAAACACTCACTGCTTCACAAAGTCATGGAAATTAAACAATCTATTGCTAGATGACTGCTAGGTGAAGGAAGAGATTCAGATGGATATCAAAAGATTCTTTGAATTAAATGGTAACAGAGACACAAGCTATCAAAACCTGTGGGATACAGCAAAAGCATTCCTGAGAGGAAAACTAATAGCATTAAATGAACACATCCAAAAGACAGAAAGCTCACAAATCAACAAACTAATAAACCATCTCCAGGAACTGGAAAAGGAAGAACAAATTAATTCTAAACCTTGCAGAAAAAGGGAAATAACTAAGATTAGAGCAGAACTAAATGAAATCGAGAACAAAACAATTATACAGAAGATCAATAAAACGAAAAGTTGGTTTTTTGAAAAGATAAACAAAACTGATAGCTCTCTTGCTAGATTAACAAGAGGTAGAAAGGACAGAACTTTAATAAACTCAACCAGAAATGAAAAAGGAGAGGTCACAATAGACATCATGGAAATACAAAATATTATCTTTGAATACTATAAAAATCCATATACATATACCTAAAACCTTTAAAATATGGAGGAAATGGACAAATTCTTAGAAACACACAACCTTTCTAGGCTCAATGAAGAGTAAACAGAATGCCTGAACAGACCAATAAAAAGCACAGAAATTGGAACAACAATAAAAAATCTTCCAAAAGAAAAAAGAAGTCCCAGACCACATAGGTTCACAGCCAAATTTTACCAAATATACAAAGAAGATCTCATACCTATACTGCAGAAATTATTCCAAAACATTGAGAGGACAGTATCCTCCCCGACTCATTCTGTGAAACCAATATCACCTTGATACCAAAGCCAGGAAAGGATGTAGCAAAAAAAGAAAACTACAGACCAATATCCCTTGTGAATATGGATGCAAACCCACAGCCAATATCACATTGAATGGGGAAAAATCGAAAGTATCTGTGCTTAGAACTTGAACCAGACAAGGTTGTTCAGTACACTATCCCCATTCTATTCAACATAATGCTGGAAGTCCTTGCCAGAGCAATCAGACAAGAGAAGGGAATTAAGATTGTCTCAATGGGGGAAGAATAGCTCAAACTCTCACTCTTTGCTGATGATATGCTATTATACCTAGAAAATCCCAAGGACTCAGCCAAGAGACTCCTGGAATTGATAAACGAATTCAGTGAAGTCTCAGGATACAAAATTAATGCCAGAAATCAGTAGCATTCATATACACCAATAACAGTCAAGCCAAAAATCAAATCAAAGATGCATCACCTTTCACAATAGCATCAAAGAAATTTAAATATTTAGAAATATATTTAATGAAGATGAGAGATCTTTATAGGGAGAACTACGAAACACTGAGAAAAGAAATTGTAGGTGATGTGCACAGATGGAAATCCCTCCCATGCTCATGGATTGGTAGAAGAAATAGTGTAAAGTGTCCATTCTACCTAAAGTGATCTACAGAATTAATGCAATCCTTATAAAAAATCCACCATCATTCTTTACAGATTTAGAAAAAATAATTCTGCACTTTGTCTAACCAGAGAAGACCTCATATAGCCAAAGCAGTATTAAGCAAAAAGAACAAATTGGAAGGCATCGATCTGCCACACTTCAATCTACTATAAGTCTATAGTAACCAAAACATCATGATAATGGCACAAGAACAGAGATATAGACCTTTGGAATAGGATAGAGATCCCAGACATAAAACCATCTTCATATCGTCATCTAATCTTTGACAAAGCTGACAAAAGTATACATTGGGGAAAAGAATCTCTATTCAATAAGTGGTGCTGGGAAAAATGGATATCCACATGCAGAAGATTGAAACTGGATCCACACCTCTCACCTCTCACAAAAGTCAACTCATGTTGGATAACAGACTTAAGTCTAAGGTGTGAAACCTTAAGAATTCTGGAAGAAAATATGGGGAAGACACTTTTAGAAATGGGCCTAGGTAAAGAATTTATGAAGAAGATTCACAAACTAATCACAGCAGCAACAAAAATAAACAAATGGGACCTGACCAAATTAAAAAGCTTCTGTTTGGCCAAGGAAATTATCCTTAGAGTGAATAGACAACCTACAGAGTGGGAGAAAATATTTGCTTTCTACACATTCAATAAAGGGCTGATAATTGGAATCTATATAAGACTTAAGAAAATCAATAAGAAAAAAATCAAACAACCCCATCAATAAATGGGCAAAGGACATGAACAGAAACTTTTCAAAAGAAAACAGGATAATGGACAGCAAATACATTAAAAAGTGCCTGACATCTCTAATCATTAGGAAATGCAAATCAAAACTTCAATGAGATATCACCTAACTCCAGTGAGAATGGCCTCTATCAGAAAGTCCAAAAATAACAAATTCTGGCATGGATTTGGATTTGGAGATTTTGGAACACTCTTACACTGCTGGTGGGACTGCAAATTAGTACTCCTGTGGAAAGTAATTTGGAGATACCTCAAAGAGTTAAAAATAAAAATACCATTTGATGCAGCAATCCCACTACTAGGCATCTATCCAAAGGAAAAAAAAGACATTGTATAATAAAGACATCTGCACTTGAATGTTTATAGCAGCACAATTTACAATTGCAAAGATGTGGAAACAACCCAAATGCCCATCAATACATGAATGGATTAATAAAATGTGGTATATGTATACCATGGAATACTACTCAACTACAAAAACAATGGTGATCTCGCAGCTTTTATATTATCTTCGATAGAGATTGAGCCCATCCTTCGAAGTGAAGTATCACAAGAATGGAAAAACATGCACCACATTTACTCACCATCAAACTGGTTCTAATTGATTAACTAAGGTGTTCACATGGTAATAATACTCACTGGGTGCTGGTCAGGTAGAGGGGTGGGGGAATAGAGCAGGTGGGGTGAGTAAACCCACAGCTAATGGAGATGGGGTACACTGAAGGACATGCTTGTGGCCCTGGCTTGAGTGAGGCAAATGCATTTAATGTGACCAAAGTGTTTGTACCCCCATACTATCCTGATTTACAAAAAAAAAGATAAAATGAGACTTAAAATTCAAAAAAAATGAAAGAGAAATTACTTTGTGCATATCATCAGAAGTAGGCTTATTGTTGCTTTCATTTCTATATTTTTATTTTAATATATTTGCAGGTATTACTTCACATTATCTCTTGGGAAAATTTGTTCTTAAACCTTGGAGCTACAAATGCAGCAATAGAGCAACAAGATGGGCTTCCAAGTTAGTAAAATCTCTGAATTTCTCTGTGCGCTTAGCTTTTACTGTCTGTACTTTCATCTTCGCATATTCTCCTGATAGAAGGATGGGAGGATATTTTTAGCAGCAGTTATCATTTAAGAAATGGTTGTAATCTCAAGGTACATAGTTTACCTGATCTAGGATATGAATAACTTTCTCTATAAACATCCATTTGTTGTTAAGTAAGACCTGCTATATTCGTGTTTTTATAGGCAACATACAGTATTAAGGCTTTAATTTATTCCAGCAGGTTTTAATATGCAAAAGTTATTTCTTCATATGGTTTGGATAGCAATTCAAAAATCTCCTGCAAGTCTTGGTTTTTGCCTTTGGCTCAAAAAGGATGCTAAATGTGGCCCAATATTTTTCTTCATACAAACCAGTAATTTTGCTGTATTGTGCTTTATTATAATTAATTTTTGAACCACATCCAAAAAGTGTAAACAAAACATCTATTCTAGTAATTTCTAAATTACTGATAGCTTTTATCACATTGTCAATGATATTGCACGCATTTTTTTGTGAATAATTTCTTATTTAATAAATATTGGTTTTTAGTAAGATTTACTATAGTTTAGCATGTGTTATTGGAAGAATCCTAAGATGGCTCCCAAGATTTATGCTTCTGGTTCTACACACTCTGTATAACCCTCAGGATTATGAATATGGTGGTTATCATTCTCATGATTATGTTTTTGGCCAAAAGCATTTTGCAATTATAATTAAAGTCTCAAATCTGTTGACCTTAAGATATGGAGATTATTCATATGGGCTTGAACTCCTCACATGAGTCCTTTAAATCTGGGTCTAGAAATGAGGGACAGAAAGGGTCAGAGATATGAAGCCTAAGAAGGATTCAAAGTGTTATTGTTATTTTAAAGATGAAGAGGAAGTCATGTGGCAAAGAATATGAGTGGCTTCTAGGAGCTGAGAGTAGTGCCAGCTGACAGCCCCCCAAAAATATGGACCTCAGGCCTACAATCCAGAAGGAACTGAATTCTGCCAATGTCAAGAAAGAGCTTGGATCATGAATTTTCACCAGAGTCTTTAGATAAAAATTCAATCTGGTTGATACCTTTATTTCACAACAGAGAAGACATTCATACCATTCTAGACTTCTGATTTATAAAACTCTGAGCTAATATGTGGATACTGTTTTAAGCTGCTAAGTCTATGATAATTCAAAATGCAGCAATAGAAAATAAGGCTACATCAGACCCAGAAATATTTTGGCAAATGAGCAAATTAGAAGCACTGTGTAATCATGAGTCCACCACACTGGCAAACTTAAAAGATCATCCCTGTAGGTTGCATGGTTGGTTGGTTCTGCCTGCCCATAATCTGATATACTAGACACATAAGTATCACATTTAACAATCTCTAACCTTTCTGTGTTCAGCAGAATATAACTTAGAAAAATTTTTTTTAAATATGATTTTCTTTTACAATTTTATTTATTTATTTATTTTTTAACTATCTGATTTCAGGAAGGTTTTTGCCCCTTTCTAGGCCTAAGTATCCCCATATATGAAATGATTCTTGAAGGACCTATCAAGAATTTCTGACCAATCCTTTTCTCCTCTGAAAAAACTCTCTTGAAAAGAGAAAGTTGTGTTGAGTCCTTCAGCTAGGGCCTCTTAGTCTTCCCCTTGGTCCCATCTTCTTACCCTTTGTTCTTCCTAAGCCTCCCTGATACACTTTCTTCATCTTCCTGTCCCCAGGTCCTTGCAGCTAAAAGTCCCCAGGATGTAATGTGTGCCCAGTAGATCTGCAAGACTCACTATCAGACACCACCCTGCTTTCTTCTCCATAAACCAGAAACTTTTAGTTAAGTCCTATCGATATATAGACCTGGCTGTTCTATGAACTCGGAGTGTGCCTACCTTACCTCACATCTAACTATCCAAAGTTACTTTGGGTGGGGTTCATAAAACCTCCAGATTTCCAGAAAATTGTCTCTGATTAACCAAGACTAGAAATTGGAGACCCAACATACCCACAAAATATATTCTGCAGACGGGTGGAAAACACACAGCCAATCACAGAGAACCTGCCAGGGCTCACCCAAACTTATTAAAAAGATGCTGTCATAATAATTCATTTGCTCTTAATTAATTAATGCACTTATAAAAACAAAACAACAACTCTTACTGAGGCCTTTTATATATACATGGGTAATAGCAGTCTCATTTTTCAAACTCAAATACTAAATTGATGTTGATTAAAACTGAATGATGCTTGATAATAAATGAGAATGAATAACATCTGTATATTTCAATGATATTTGAATGAGGGCATATTATTTTGTTGGAGTCAGTATTTGTTTAACTTCGGAACCTAAGTTTTACCTCATATAACTTATACGACTTATGATCTAAGTCATTTTATATTATCCCTCCATTTTTGCTTTGAAATAATTCTCTTATTGGGCTGCATATGGAGATAATGTGAATGAAATTATGAGAATTAATGGTATTTTCCTGTAAGAAAGCAGAGGAGAAAGTCTTGAGAAAGAAGGTGAGGAAGATGATCTCATAAAGAATACTAGAAGAAATGCCTAGAGAGGCAGAAGAAAACTCAGGACTATTTGCCTTTACAAACCTCAGAGAGAAGGACAGAGAGGGCAGAATAATGCATACTGAATTTTTCCAATGTGTGTCGGTGAGAGTAATACAGGTGATGCAGTTGAGGAAGAACCAAGCTGCAGTCAGTAGAGGACAGAGGAAGAAGTAAAGCTCTGTTAATGGCTCTGTTGACAAGACTGCCTTCTTCATTACATGGCATGTTCCTCCTGGGCAGGGACCTCCACTCAATCTTCTCCATCTTCTCAGTACCCAGCATGGGATCTGGCACAAAGAAGGCCTTAGGACCACTTTGGAGGAATGCTTCTTTCCCACGACCTGTGTTTCCTTTTATGGAGGAAGACATCAATTGTTGCAGCACTCCTGGCTTTTCTTTATCCTTTTAAAAGCTTCATTTCTTGGGGGTGAATGGGGTGTGGAAGGAGAAACTAGATGGCAGTTTAGCCCCTTTCTCTCCCTTTCTGTCTCTCTTGCCTTGCCCATGCTCTAAGTTTTAAGGGCTAATAGTTTGAGGGGGGCGGTCATGATCCAACTCCACCTGAGAAATAATACACATTCTAGAAGAATTTACAGCTTTAGTAAGTCTCAAAAATCTTTGTCTTCATCTGTTGAAAATAAATGACTATAAATATCTTTTTAAGAGATTTTTGTAAAATGTTGATAGAGATTTCTTACCCTCAAAATTTTCAGGAATATCTTTTTAAAGTATAAAAATGTCTGTTGTTTCAGTGTTTAATTAATGAAGATATTTAGAGTGCCTTATTTTTGTCTCTTTTCCATCTTCTTTACATTCTTTATTCTGCATGATTTAAAGAATTTGTTATGATTATGCTTATGCATAATTTTGGAGGGTTTTGTCCCTTGAGATAATTTTGAGGAAGCAAGAAGTTATTCTCCTTGCAATTTGTTTTTAGATGTCAATAATTTTCTTTTTTTTTTATTTCAGCATATTATGGGGGTACAGATTTTAAGGTTTCAATAAATGCCCATTCCCCCCTCCCCCCACAAGTCTGAGTTTCCAGCATGACCATCCCCCAGATGGTGCACATCTCACTCATTATGTATGTATATACCCGCCCCCCCCACATGCCCAATACCCTATTACTGTAGTACCTATGTGTCCAGTTAATACCAGTTAACTGCTCAGTTAATACCAGTTTGCTGGTGAGTATATGTGGTGCTTGTTTTTCCATTCTTGGGATACTTCACTTAGTAGTATGGGTTCCAGCTCTAACCAGGAAAATATAAGATGTGCTATATCACCATTGTTTCTTAGAGCTGAATAGTACTCCATGGTATACATATACCACATTTTATTAATCCATTCTTGGATTGATGGGCACTTGGGCTGTTTCCACAGTCTTGCAATTATGAATTGTGCTGCTATAAACATTCGAGTGCAGGTGTCTTTT
>VSMD01005157.1:5121-55963 GCA_008750895.1 Mirza zaza | reverse complement strand
CCCCCCCCCCGGCCCCGCCCCTCCCCCCTCTCCGGACCACGCCCCCTCTCCAGACCACGCCCCTCTGGACCACGCCACGCCCCCCCTCTCCGGACCTCGCCTCCTCCTGACCACGCCCCGCCCCCTCCGGACCCCGCCCCCCAGGAGACCCCGACCACGCCCCAGACCCGCCCTCCCGAAGGCCCCGCCCCTGACCCCTCTCCGGACCACGCCCCGCCCGAAGCCCCCGCCCCCGCTCCGGACTCCGTACCCGCCTCCGCGGCCTAGTGACGCGGGGCCTGGGCAAAAATATAAGTAAATAAGTAAATAAAAATAAACTAAATAACTAAAATAGCACCTCTGGGTGCGCCAGCCTGTGGGGGTCTCCTCGCTGGGGGCCGAAGCCGAAGGGTGTAAGCGGCAGGAAACCAAATGTATGGTGGAAAATGGAAACTGAATTCCAGCCCCTACTGGGTGGGCTCAGTTGGGACCCTCCCGAGCAAGCGAGAACTGGGCCAACAGCTCAAGATAGAGAATAAGGGGATGGTAAAAAGGGAGACAAATGTTTTAAAAAATACAAAGTAAAAGAGAAAGGATAAATGGGGAGGAACCAAGGGAAGCTGGGACAAACCTCTTGATCCCTCAGTCTTCCCATCTGTGAAATGGGGAGAATTCTTGCTCCTCCCTGCGGGGGCTCTGTAAACAAACCCCAAGCACGTGTGTGCAGCTCCTGGTCTCCCCCCTGGCCTACCAAGTCCTTAATCCCATGCTCCCGGGGCTCTTGCTTCTCTCCGGCTTCTGTCCTAACGCACTCCTGGGTCCTGACCCGTATCAGTCCTCCGCACCCCAGACCACTTACTCGTGGACGCTGGCCCCCTCTGATGTTGTGGTCTCTGTGTCCAGTGCAACCAGAACAAATCCGACTGCTTCTACCAGACCTACTCGTCAGGGGTGGACGCGGTGAGGGAGTGGTACCGCTTCCACTACATCAACATTCTGTCCAGACTGTCCGACACCTCGCCACCCCTGGAGGAGGACCTGCTGGGCAACTTCATCTTTGCCTGCCGCTTCAACCAGGTGTCCTGCAACCAAGCGTGAGTTGTCCTGAGTTGTCCTGCCCAGTTCCTTTCCTGGGTCAGCCCCAGTCCCTGCATGGGCGCTGCCCAGGAAATGCTTGTTGATTAAATAAATGCTTGCCAGCAGGCAAGGGGAAAGCCCAGGCCTGAAGTCCACACCCCTCCCCGTGGTCACCATGCAACTCTGCTGCTCCCTGCACTGTTGGGTCCAAGTGAAGCAGCCCCAGATGGATGCCCTGGGAAGACCGGGGCTTGAGGTCTGGCTTTGAGTAGCCAAGGCCTGGAAGCCTGGGGCTCCATCTTCCTAAGCCCCTTTCCACTAGCAGCAAAGCTCAAGAGGGCCTGGGAGGTCATCTGGTCCTGTACGACGCTCCTCAGATGAGGCTTGCAGTAGTGTGGCGGCATAGCTGGAGTGAGGGACTCCACCTGAGTTTCCCCTCTGGCTCTGTCACTTCCTGGCCACGTGACTGGGCATTTCACATCACTCCTTATAGCCTGTTTATTTGTAAAATGGAGACGAAACAAAACATAAAAAATGAGATTCATTCAATGTTCATTCAACAAATATTCTCCACTGTCTCGGCTCTGTGCCAGTCACTGACCTGGACATTTGGGACACATCAAAGGAAAAACCCCACATACTCCTTGCCCTTTTGGCACTTGTACTCCAGTGATGATGATGATGATACCCCCTCAAGAGTTGTGCCACGTTCACGAGATAGCAGATGTGAGGGCGCTTTATAGACTGAAATGAATGATGGGCCTCATGGCTGCTGTGCTCAGGCAGGTGAAGTGACTTGCCCTGGGGCACAGGGCAGCCCTAGCTAAGGCTGCCACGCTGGCCCTCAGGTGTTCTTTCTGTGAGGACCCCTGTCATAAGGACCTTGCAAAGAGCTAATGGCGGCAGCGGGGTGAGGGCTGAGGGAGGCTCGGCGAAAGGAAGGGCTCCTGTACCCTGTGGCCCCCTCCGGCACTGCCTTTCCCCCTCTGCTCCTTGTCTTCCAGGGCTCTCTCCCTGCCTCTGCCTGACGAGGAAGGGCGCCAAGGCAGTGTCTCCACTCTACAGGGCCCTACCCTCCTGGGTTGCTAGGGAATGAATGGCCTCAGGGCCAGGTGTCACCTGCTTCTGTCCCCCCCTCACACCCTCACATACAGGGTCTGCCCAATACACGATTCCGCCCAATACACGATTCCGTAGTCTTGTGTTTGTTTGAGGACAGAAGTGAGACAGTAGCACAGCTAAGCCTGAGCCAGCCCACACCTGCCATCAAGTCTCTTTGTCACCTTGGCACCTGTGGTCTCCGAATGTTTTCATCCTGACCCTCTCTCCCTTTGCCTGCCTTCGTGCTCCTGGCTCCCCCTCAACAGAAAGGCTGTGGCTTATTTTTGTCCTGGCACTTGGGTCGCTCGCTCAGCTCAGAGCCTCATCATTTCTCACCTGGATGGTTGTAATCGCCCCCTAACTTGTCTTTCTGCCCCTAAACCCGCCCAGGAAGCTTCGTATTTCACTGTTCTTACTCCACTTCATATACTGAACTATTCCAGCGAGTCCTGTCTAAAATTCTCCCATGTCTCTTACGGCCTTCAGATTCAAGTCGAAGCTCCTTAGCGTGGCTTTCTCTCTCCTCTCTTCCCCTGTATCCTAAACCCTTTCCCCCTTTCCATAATCTGTCCTTAATAACACTTTCATTGGATATAATTCACATACCATCCTTTCAATATGTATAATTTAGTGGTTTTTAGTATATTAAGAATTACGCAATCATCATCACTGCCTAATTCTAGAACATTTTCCTCCTGCAGCAGTGTTGCCTCTGTGAGTGTGATCTTTCTGGCCCCAGACCTGTCACAGATCTGCTTTGGACTTACCCGTCTGAGACATGCTGAACCGAGAGGCCTCTGGAAAACACGTGGCCCCTTTCTTACCCTGGGATCCCATCTTCCTCCCTCACTCCGTGCTCACCCCGGTCGCACCCGCTCCCGAGTCCTGTCCCCTTCCACCTCTGTCTCCTTCACTCACTCACTCAGCAGCTGTTTATTAACTATCCCCTGTGTCTCCCATGTGCAGGAGCTTTGAACCAGGGATGAATGACACGTGGCTCCGGTCCTCAAGGAGCTCACAGTCCAAATGGGGAAGCAGATTTAGAGTGTGAGAAGTTAGGGGCACTGCTGGAGAGGTCACAAGGTGGCACGTAAGTCAAGGCCAGTGAGGTCAGCGAGGTCGATGGCCTGGTGGGAGGGCTGGCAGGTAGCTGACCAGGTCCGTTGTCACTGTGTGACCTTTGGCCAGCTGCCTGACCTCCCTGCACCTTAGCTTCCTCTTCTGTGGTGTGGCGATGAGGCTCTCCCAGGCTGTCGTTGGAGTGACTGAGGGAACATGGGTAAAGCTCCCAGCATGTGCCACACACAGCAGGTGATCAGGAAACAGGCAGCTCTGAAGGGCGCACATCCTGCAGGAGTTTAGGGGAGTGGAGGTATCCCTCTGCCCCCTCTCCCTGCTGCCCCAACCTCCTCCACTTTCCTCTCTGACCCTGTCCTCTCTCTCCTGCTAAGGAATTACTCTCATTTCCACCACCCGGTATACGGAAACTGCTACACTTTCAACGACAAGAACAACTCCAACCTCTGGATGTCCTCCATGCCTGGGATCAACAACGGTGAGCAGCCGCCTGTCCCTGCCATGGCTCCCCTCTGCCCCGGCCCACCCACAGTTACTCACCTTTAGCTCAGCCCCAGAGATGTTGTGTGCCTCTCTCCATCCTGGGAGGAGTCCTCTCTGCTCCCCGTCCCCATGGGAGCCACACAGTGCATTCCAGGCGTGAGAGGAGGCCTGTCCCAGGCCTTTCTCCTGCCCCCAGAATTCAGCCCAGGGTTGCAAAGTTTCTGTGCAGGTCCTCTTGGCCTCACTGCCTGTGGAGTGTTAGACTAGGCATGGGTGTGTGTGGGGGGGTGGGTTTCCATCCCCGCTCTTCTCTGAGACCTCTCCAGCTCTGCATCCTCTGCACCCCAGGTCTGTCCCTGATGCTGCGCACAGAGCAGAATGACTTCATTCCCCTGCTGTCCACGGTGACCGGGGCCAGGGTGATGGTGCACGGGCAGGATGAGCCTGCCTTCATGGACGATGGTGGCTTTAACGTGCGGCCCGGCGTGGAGACCTCCATCAGCATGAGGAAGGCAAGGCTGCTGCCGGGAGGCTGGGGGAGCCCAGATTGGAGGGGGTGTGGGAGCCTGGCAGGGAGGGCAGGTGGGCGGCCTGAGGTTGTGCGGATCTGCAGGAGCAGGAGTCAGGGGCGAGGGGCTCACACTGGCGAGTTGGGCCCTGAGGAGGGGCTGGGGTGGGAAGTGCCGAGAAGGGGCTCAGGGCATGTGAGGACCTGTGTCCTTGACGTGAGCAATGGGTAGGCATGGCGGCGTGTATTGAGGTGGTGAGACAGCGGGTGGGGCTGGCAAGGTGTGAGATACACCTGGGACTGCGGGAAGACAGAGAGTCCAAGCAGAGGCTGGGGCCCCTTGTTCTGATCTCTGACCTCTTGGTGTCTGCGGGTTCCTAGGAAGCCTTGGACAGACTTGGGGGCAATTATGGTGACTGCACCAAGAACGGCAGTGACGTCCCTGTCAAGAACCTTTACCATTCTAAGTACACGCAGCAGGTGAGGGCCGGCTGTTTCTGTGGCCCTGGCTCCCGGGCCTGCACTGGTTGGTCTGTCAAAGCTGGAGGGCGTGTGTGTCTGTGGGCCTGAGAGGGAAGGGGGTGAGGAAAGGGGATGAAGGCTCAGCGTGGAGAACTGTTCATCCTTCCGGCCGCTTCTGGGCTGTGTAGGCCTGAATCCCCTCCTCCCCTCCCGCAGGTGTGCATCCACTCCTGCTTCCAGGAGAGCATGATCGAGCGGTGCGGCTGCGCCTACATCTTCTACCCGCGGCCCCGGGATGTGGAGTACTGCGACTACAGGAAGCACAATTCCTGGGGTGCGACGCGGGGAGCCCCTGCCCCGCCCCACTGACCCCAGTGGCCCCCCCAGCTTTCACCCCTCAGCCCCCTGTCCTGGGCTGGCTTCTGGCTCCAACGGCTAGGACCAGTTCCCCGCCCCCCACGCCCCTTGTTTTTCAGCCCCTGTCTCCGCCTCTGTCAGTTTTCCCGTCCCTCTGTCTCTGTCCCTCACTCTCGGTGTTTCTTTCTCTCTCTCTGTTTTGGCTTTCGTGCCTTTGTCAGAGAATCGCTGATTTAAAAATGCCCACAACATGAGGCAGGGAGAGCACGTGAGAGGACCTCCAGCAGGCCTGGGCTCTGCCTGTGGCTGCCCTGCTCGGGCAGGTGCCTGGGGTGGGTGGGCCACGACACCTCGCTGGGGTGCAGGAAGAAAATACTGGAAGTTATGTGTGTCTGTGACCTTCCTTCACATTTCCCATCTTACGTGTGTTAGAATGAACGTACCGTATCCATTCAATAGAAGAGGTACGTGGTTTGTAAATCAAATACATACATTGGACTTGCTTATTTAAGAATTTTTTTTTTTTTTTACATGGAGGAGGACACAGAAAAGTCTGGAGAGCACGAGACTCTCCTCCTTATCCTGGCATAGGAGTAGACAAATCTCTTTCCTTTCAGCTAGGGCTGAGCTACGCAGCAGGGAGGCTGTGTGCCAGGAAGCTGAGAGGGAGAGAAAACCCCAGCAAGAAAGGACAGAGCTGGAGGGTTTGCGCGCGGGGTGCCAGTGTACTCGCCTGGCACAGCGGTGTTGGTGGCACTCCCTTTCGCTTCCTCCTGCCCGCTGGCTGGCATCGCTGGGGGAGACTCCCAGACCCCCGCAGGCTGTGGCCTGTCTCACCCGGGGTTTGGAGTCTGTCCAGGCCTTTGCTCTGTCTGTGGTGCTCCTTCTGCCTCCTTCCTTTCCTGGGCTTGCTCTGCGTGGCTCTCTGTCCCTCTAGTCTCGTGCCTTGCTGTCTGAACTCAGAGTTGGGCAAACTCACAGGCCCTGTGGCCTCCGCTCCTTTGCAGGGCAGGCAGGATGTGGCAGTGGGGTGGGAGTACTGCCCTCAACTCCTCCCTGCCCCCAAGCAATTCTTCCTAAGTTGTGAGTTTGAAGATCTGTGAGTGAGAAGTGACAATACTGGTTCCTGAGAAGGTGTGAGGGCGAGGGAGGGACAGAAGCTGAGATTCCCGGGACTGACTGACTGACTGACTGCAGATCCCCACCCTGGGGATGCAGGGAGTGGTCGGAAACCTTGCAGGACTTTGGACTGAGTGCTGCACGTGGCAATAGTGGCAGAATAACCTCACTTAGAATTTGGGAAATGGAGGAGGAGGGGAATCCATAGTCCCATTATCCTTTTTTTTTTTGTTTTTTTTTGGTAATAGCTTTATTGAGATAATTGACATCCTGTACAATTCACCCATTTAAAGTGTATCATTTTATTTTAGTATAATTTTGGTTTTTAGTTTACATTTTAAATAGTCCCAGAGTTGTGCAACCATCACCACAATCAATTTTAGAAAAGAAACTTGTACACGTTAGCAGTTCCCAAGCCCTGCCCCCTCCACGCTGCCCCCCACCCCCATCAGCCCTGGCAACCGCCGCTCCGTCTGTCTCTGTAGACTTGCCTGTTCTGGACATGTCGTACAGGTGGAGCCTCACAATACGCGGCTGTCTGTGACTGGTTTCTTTCACTTAGCATATTTTCACGGTTCATCTGGGTCGTAAGAGTATCACCACTGCATTTATTTTTATAGCTGAGTAATATTCCATTGTACGGATACATTGTGTTTACCCACTTACCAGTTGATGGTCATTTGGGTGGTTTGCGCTTTTTAGTTATTGTGGCTGATGCTGCTGTGACCGTTTGTGTGCAGGTTTTCTTGTGGATGTATGTTTTCAGTTTTCTTGGGCATAGACCTGAGAGTAGAATTGCATGGTCATGCAGTAACTCTGTGCTTAACCTTTGTGAGGAGCCGCCAGACTGTTTCCCAAAGTGATCGCACCGTTGTACGTTCCCAGCAGTAGTGTGCGAAGTTTCTCGTTTCTCCACATCCTTGCCAGTTCTGATTATTGTCTTTTTCATAATAGCCATCCTAATGGGGGTGAAGTGGTATCTCATTGTGGTTTAATCCCTTTATTCTTACACAACAGTTGTTTCCATTTTGCTTTCTGTCTTTTAAGTGTTTGCCATCTCCTACATGTCTTTACATGGGTGTGTCCTGTTTTGGTTTTTTTTTCTTTCTGGCTTAGCGTAATTTCTTAAACACTTTTTGGTACCGCTGCTCATGAGGGAGGCAGCATGGTCATGCTACCTGGTGCTCTTGTAAAGTGGAGGCTCAAGGGTCTTGGGAGATCTCTTGGGTGTGGGGTGTAGAAAATTGGGTGCTCTAGGAGAGCAGGCACCTCTCTGTACCCACAGGCTACTGCTACTACAAGCTTCAGGTTGACTTCTCCTCAGACCGCCTGGGCTGTTTCACCAAGTGTCGGAAGCCATGCAGGTGAGTGTCCCTTTCCCGCAGATACAGGTTGGACAGTGGGCTGCTTGGCGGGGTAGAACACAGGGTACCCAGCTAAGCCTTGGGGGGTTTCCACCCCAGCACTGACTGCCTTTCTTGACCCCAGTGTGACCAGCTACCAGCTTTCTGCTGGTTACTCACGGTGGCCCTCGGTGACATCCCAGGTAAAGGGGGAGGGGTGGGATGGGGGACATGTGTGCATGTGATGCTGTGGCCTTCTCTGGGTAGTATGAGTATGGGTGTGTTTGCCCTGATCCCATCCCTGTAAGCCCAAAGAATATGGGGGTGACCTTGGTGACACCCCTATTCTTTCCCAGGAATGGGTCTTCCAGATGCTATCCCGACAGAACAATTACACCATCAACAACAAAAGGTCAGTCCTGCCCTGGTCCCATTCCCAGAAAAGGAATCCTTGGGAGAGAAAACAGATCTGAGGAGAGGGATCGATGCAGTTGATTGGGGCATGGTCCCAGACATCGATTCTCCTCCCTTTCTTCCCCCTCTCCCCCCCCCCCCATGCCAGAGATGGAGTTGCCAAACTCAACATCTTCTTCAAGGAGCTGAAATACAAAACCAATTCTGAGTCTCCCTCTGTCACTGTATGTCCTGCCTCGTGGAGTCTGTGATTCTCTGGGGGTCTTAGCAGGGTGGCTGCCAGGGAAAACTAGGGGTTGCACCTGTGGGGCCAGAGCATTTGGGCCTCAAAGATAGGGACCAAGGACGAGGGTAGGGGGTCACCCGTGAGGTTGGAGTGTTGGAAGAAGGACCTTGGCTGGAGCATGAGGTCTTTGAGGGTGGCGGGAGGGAGGGGTGTGCCAGACGCTGGCAGAAGGCCCTTGAGACCTGCTCCTGGCTGTGGCCCAGTTGTCAGCTCTCTCTGGGTGACACTGGTCAGGAGCTATGTGCTCCCAAGCGAACAGATCAGAGGCAAGGAGCCCCGGCTGCTGAGGGGCTGAGAGGGGTGGGGGCCCTCAGGGAGGAAGGGAGATGGCTTGGTCAGGAGGGATGGGGGCTCCTCTGCCCTATGGTCATGTGACTCTCTCCCTCACAGATGGTCACCCTCCTGTCCAACCTGGGCAGCCAGTGGAGCCTGTGGTTTGGCTCCTCGGTGCTGTCTGTGGTGGAAATGGCTGAGCTCATCTTTGACCTCCTGGGCATCACGTTCCTCATGCTGCTCCGGAGGTTCAGAAGCCGATACTGGTCTCCAGGCCGAGGGGGCAGGGGTGCTCGGGAGGTGGCCTCCACTCCGCCCTCCTCCTTCCCCTCCCGCTTCTGCCCCCACCCCACGTCCCCGGCCGTGTCCCAGCCCAGCCCTGCTCCTGTGCCCACCTTGGCAGCCCCTCCGCCTGCCTATGCCTCCCTGGGCCCCTGCCTATCCCCAGGGGGCTCGGGCTCTGCAGCGCCCAGCTCCTCTGCCTGTGTCCTGGGGGAGCCCTGAGAGGGGAGAGTGCTCCTCCCACCAAGGCAGGCAGGATGAAAAGATGTTAGGGACTTCCTCTCAGAGCCACCAACTGCCTTCGGTGTGGGAGGGAAGCAGGATGGGTGAGGGGCTCCGGAAGTTGCACAGAGGACAGTGGCCAATGGAGCTGCCCTGAATCTGCTTGGCTCCTGCCCACCCCTTGGTCCTGCCTCCGAACACTCTGGTTTCCCCACCCAAGTGCAGACGAGTCTCCTTTTCTCTTGGATCAGCCAAGCCAAACTTGGAACTTTGACAAGGAACTTTCCTAGGAAACGACCGATGACCTGAGCAAAACACAAACAAGGATACACAAAGGCATGCGCAGGTTTCCTACCCAACGGTGGCTAAAGCCAGCCCCAGACTGGCCTGGACACACTGCTTTCCAGTGACACAGATGTCTGCTCCTCTTCTTGAACTTGGGTGGGGAACCCCACCCAAAAGCCCCCTTTGTTGGTTCTTGGGCAATTCCCCTTCCCTCACTCCCCAGCGCCAGGGCTGGAGCAGACCAATGTAGTAAAGGCTTGGCCATTCTCAGTCGGTCCCAGGATTCCTCTAGCCTCATACCCCATCCCCCTACCCCATCCCCCCAGTGCCTCTGCTCTGTGGTATGCTCAAGCTATTTCTTCACCATGGAAGCTTCCCCAGCTATCTGCTGGAGAACTCCTATGCATCCCTCAGAACCCTGCTCAGACACCATAACTTTTGTGAAGGCTTCTGCCCCAGAATTAATCACTCTCCTCTTCCCTGGGCTCCCATAGCACACCACATAACATATATGGGAGTGCTGATGTCGCATTATACTTTCTTGTTCATTTGTGTCTGCCTCCCCACCTAGACTGTGAGCTCCTTGTGGTCAGGGCCTGAGTCTTGTTCATTTATGTATGCTCCAGGTCTAGCCTAGCATCTTGCTTGGAGCAAGTAGGCAAGTGTTCAATAAATGTTTGTTGCACAAAAGCCTGTCTGGAGAGTTGGGAGGGATATGGTGAGGGGATGCACGTCCCTGAGTCACTGCCCAAGCTGCTAGGAGGTCCTGGACTGGGGAGAGGGGATAGACTCCCATGCCCCTTGGGTTCCCTGTGGAAGTGATCGTGCTTCAGGGGCCTTAGAAGACATGGAGCGGTTCTGCAAGGTCCCCCATTTGCGTCTCTGAGCATCTACTCTGTGTCTGTCACCATATTAGGGTGGAAGCGGGAAGGTAGTGCCCTCCTCTCAGGGGACCTATCTTGTAGTGTTGGCGAGACTTGCCTTCTCCCGTGTCTGAACCTTCTTTTCCTTCCCAACTTTAGTTACCATCATCATTTTTCTTTTTCTTTTTTGAGACAAGGTCTCGCTCTGTTCCCCAGGCTAGAGTGCAGTTGGTGTCCTCATAGCTCACTGCAACCTCAAACTCCTGGGCTCAAATGATCTTCCTGCCTCAGCCTCCCAAGTGGCTGGGACCGCAGGTGTGCACCACGACACCGGGCGTCACCGTCACCGTTAATCCTCCGCTCCGTTTGCTGAGGCCCAGTCACTACCAGCTGCAGTGTAACCCTCATCTGTCATCCCTATTAGCTGCCCCATAGTGGTGGGGGAGGGGGAGGCTCAGGCCAGTCTCTTCTGGAAACTTGAAGCCTTCTGTAGTCCTATTTGTACTTCATCACAGAGAGGGGAACAGAGGGAATCCTCCCAGCTTTAATAAGGGACGAACCGAGGTCCAAGGAGAGGCTGAAAGGTGTCTGAGTGGAACCCCAATTTTCTGATCCCCAATTTGTCCCCCACTCCAGCTGGATCCCAGAAGTGACCTTTTCTCATTGTCTCTGGGGAGTCTTCCCCTGTGGGCTTGCTTTTATTCCTCTTGCTTATGTCTCCCTGTCCTGAAGTGCTGGAGGAGAAAGGGACTCTTGGGGAAAGAGAGGAAAGAGAAGGAACTGGTGACGGGAGCAGGGAGGTGGACGGGGTCATGACCAGGAACGATGTGACGTGACCACTGCTGACTTCCCTTTCCGAGACTTAAGCTGATGAGGGGAAAACAGTGGTGTCTGGTGTCCCAAGTGTCCTCTGTCAGAGCCCTCAGGTGCACCCTGCCCTAGGCTGCCGGTGTCCCAAGTGTCCTCTGTCAGAGCCCTCAGGTGCACCCTGCCCTAGGCTGCCGGTGTCCCAAGTGTCCTCTGTCAGAGCCCTCAGGTGCACCCTGCCCTAGGCTGCCGGTGTCGCAAGTGTCCTCTGTCAGAGCCCTCAGGTGCAGCCTGCCCTTGGCTGCCCCTGCTACAGCCTCGGCCTCTCCCTGTCCCCAGTACCTTCTCCCCTGGCTGGGGTGGGAGGTCCTGGGGGACAAGGCCAGATCTGTGGACGACTCCTGACTGTCAGCTGCCCCACCCATGCTCGTTTCTCCTTACCTGCAGGTGTTTCCTAATCTCCACCCCTGTCCATGGATTACTCCTGGACCCTGGGGTTAGGAGCTGGAATTTGAGTGTTACAGATAAAAGCGTTTCGATTGCCTCATTTTCCTTATCAGGCTCAGAAGTGACTTGCCCAAGTTCATAATTCTCACAGAACCAGTCTTGAACCCAAGGCTCCTTCTGTGACTCACCTCGCCTCCCTCTGACACATGCAGTCTGAAAGTCGGGTGGGGCTAGAGCCCACGTCACCTGGACTTGGAGACCAGCGCCTTTTTGGGTTAAGTGTGCATGTGTGTGTGTGTGTGTGTGTGTATGAAACGTGGTGGGGGAGGGAGCTCATCACTATCTGAAGCTCTTTTCTTTACCTCTTACCCTACAAACCTCAAAGGCCAATTCCATCACCCCTAGCCTGCCCCTCTCCTGTTTCTGTCTCTCCCCTTCTCTTTCACCAGTTCTCGACCTCTGGAGGGATGATGGTCACATTCTCACCTCCTCCTGCAAACTAGTTAGCTTTGTGTATTCCTAGATTCACTTACTTCTCAGCATGTTTCCTTTTTTCAAAAACCAGAATTTTATTGAATAATTTAAAACCACATGTCTCAAAGCTTTAAACTTATTGAGTAAATAAGCATTTATCCTAAATATTGAAAAAAAATTCTCCTTTGGTGCCAGGCTATGTGGAATGGCTTTGGCAGTTTGCACAGACTATTAGAAATTCCTTGTAACATTAAAAATAGGACATTGAAGTTATTAATTATTAATACAGTGATTAATATTGCTACCACTTGTTGACTGCTTTGCATATGGCAAACACTTGGTAAACACTTTATATGCATTTAGTTATCAAACCAGCTCTGTGAGGGGTACCTGCACCTGTCCCAGTTTTCAGATGAGGAGCCTGAGGTTGCCCCCTATTCTTCATGCTGGAAACTTGCGCTTTATTCCAAAGACCCTGCTTCTTCAAGAGACTTGCTTCGGGCCCACGCCTGTGGTAGCCGGGCCTCCCTGTGCGCTGGCAGTGAGCTCTGTGGTCCAGCTTTAGCCCCCAGTTCTCCAGAAGCTGGAATATGGGGGGAAGTCAGCTCCCACACTGCTGGGGGCACCACAGCCCCATTGTCACTTATAGGTACTCCGCCCTCAGGATGACAGTGGGGAGGCCAGGGAGGTGGCACGGGGAGGAGGGGCTGGGAGGCCAGCTCCAAGGGAGAGGCCCTAGGACCTCCACCTTCTCTGATCCCCCTGCATTTCTAGCAGCCTGGGCTGCTTGAGGCCCTTGGGCTGGGCTGGATGTAGGGAAAGTCCTTGTACCCAGAAAGTATGAGCGCAAGTCGTGCCCTTGCTGCAGGATTCACTGGGGAGATGTCCTGCACAAATGGGATGGCATAAAGTACCCAGAGTCAGGGTGTATGGTTTCACTCAAAGGGACGGAGAGAGGTGGCAGTGCAGCTCTCACAGCCCAGGGAGGCCTGGGATCGGAAGTTGGAGCCTGGGTTCTCTGCTGGCTCTGCCTCCTGCTTGTGTGTCTCAGCTTTCCCATCTATAAAACCAGGGGCTTGTACACCATATCTGCCAGAATATCTGGGGAAAGGGCAATGGGAACGTACAGTGACAGCTGATGAAGATGTCTTTATTTCCAAAGTGTTATCAGGGATGTGGGCTCATTGATCCTCATGGCACCACGTCCCCCGTGTAGGCGGGCAGACATTGCTACCTCCACTCAATACACGAGGAACTGGCCGATGTTGCCCGTTGTCCCACAATTGGCAGCAGAGCCAGGATCAGCAGGTGGGGACCAGCCAGGCAGAGACTAGATGAGAACCAGGTGGGGGCGTGTGTGGCCAGGGCAGAAAGGCTTGGCACTTACTGTGAGGTTTGGGACAAGTAAATTCCCAAGAAATGGAAGATTAGGGGCCAGTGTAGACCTCTAGGGTAGAGGGAGTGGGTACTGAGGAACACTGAGTAATGCTGTGTCAGAGACTTATCTGTCCTGTCTCAACAAATCCTTACAGCAAGCCCCTGAGACAGGTAATCTCCATTTTGCAAATCGGAAAACAGAGAGGTTAGGTTATGTGTCCAAGAGCGCCTAGCTAAAAAGTGGAGCCTTCTGAACTGGAACCCCGTAAAGTTGGCTCCAGAACTCTGGGTCTTTCCATTGCTGTTCCATGTGGGCAAGGCCAGTGATGGGGGAGCAGGCAGGGGGCTTACTGCACCTTGGTGCCTGGTGAGATGTGGTCGGATCTGTGGGTTGGGGCCACCAGGAGGCTCATCTGGGAGTTGTGTGCCTCTGACTGGGCTACAGAGAGTTAAAGAACCTTGGCCCCCTCCTCCTGCCCGCCTCTTCTGGCCTCCTCCTCTGGCTCTTCCTGTCCCGCTGCTGCTGCTGTTGCAACATCGGCTCTGCCACTCTCTCTTCTCCTCCCACCCCCTCTCTCCTCTGCTTTAATTTTCTCTCAGTACTCAGGACTCAGGCTCCAGTTCTGGCCTTTGGGGTTCCAGGTCACTGGGCCTGGGTTGTGGTCTCCACCACTGAATCTCAACTCCCAATCCCCCAACCCAAGGCACTTGGGACCTCCTGGATGGACCTGAGCTTCCTAGGACGCCCGCTGCCACTGCTGCTGCCGCTGCTGCCACTGCCCTGAGCCCAGATGGGGGAGTGAGAGGCCACAGGTGGCCGGACATGGGCCTCCCCACCCTGCCTGACCTCCTGCTGCCACTGGTGAGTACTGGGACAAGAGGAAGAGCGGGCTGGTGGGTGAGGTGCCACCTGGTTGGTGTGGTGGGCCCCTCAAGGGGGCCGAGACTCCCTGCTGGGCTGGGCCTGCGCCCTGGGGCCCTGGGCCTGCACTGCCTCAGCAGCGGGGGAAGGGAGAAGTTTGAAAGGGAGAGAGTGAAAGGAAGCCCCTGCCCCTGACAGCCATGGAAGTTTGTGGGCTGTCTGCGATGTGGGGCCCAGGATGGGGCGGATGTGGTGGGCAGGGACAGCAGTGGGAGAAGGAAGGCCAGTCCTCTGGAAGCCCAGGGGATTCAGCATTCCGCGCCCTGCCCAGCCGGCTGGGCCGGAGGGTGTCGGGCCTGGGGAGGAGAGGCTGCCTGTGGAACCTGGCCCACAAGCCCTGGAGGGCAGAGTTGGATGGCTAGTGAAGTGGGGAGACTGAGTCCAGGAGAGGGTGGGTTGGTGGGGTAGGTTTGGGATGCTATGTGGTGGGGATATCTGGGAGTGGAGTGGGGACTGGGTGAGGACAGGGCAGCCAAGTGGAGAGCGTCCCCAGCGCCCTGGGCAGGCCCAGGCCTCCTGCCTGGGACCTTCTCCCTTTTGCCTCTGGGCCCGCTGCTGGCAGGTGGCCCCTGTGAGGCTGACCCTTGCTAGGCAGCTAGTACCACCCCATCTGGTCAGTGTCCCTCTGCCTGTCCTCCAGCTCCCCCAGCCCCCACTGACCTAAACATGGGTTCCTTAGTTTCTTATTCTACAGCTTAGTTTGGGGAAGTTGGTAGAGTTGTTTTCGTCACTGGAAAATGTCCCTTTCTCTGGCTTCAGCCTTGTTTTGGTGTATCCTTGATCCTTCTCCGTGTCCTGGACTCATCTTGTCCGGGTGCCCTGAGCCCACCTAGTTGGGTGGATTTTCCCTGCCCGTGTTGCCCGCTGAGGGCTGCGCCTGCCTCCTCCTCCCACCACTCCTTTCTTCCCCAGTCATCTCGAATCCTGTCTCCGTAGTCCCCCTGTGCCTCCTCTCTTCTCTGCTCTGGCCTGTCAGTACCCAGGCAGCACTCTGTTTGTCCGGTCTCACTCTCTTTCTTCTCTCACCTCCTGCCTCCCTAGCCCCACCGCCTCTCCCCTCTCCCAGGCCCCCAATACCTGGCTACCCGGGCATCTGGGACCTCTGTTCTGTCTTTGGGAGTAGATCGCCTGGATTCAAGCCTGGCTCCCTTATGTCATAGCTACATGAGCTTGAGCAGGTTATATAACCCCTCCATGCCTTTGTTTCTTTATCTCTAAAATGGACATTACAGGCGGTGGCTCACGCCTGTAATCCTAGCACTCTGGGAGGCCGAGGCGGGAGGATTGCTCGAGGTCAGGAGTTCGAAACCAGCCTGAGTGAGACCCCCCCCCCCCAGTCTCTACTAAAAATAGAAAGAAATTAATTGACCAACTAATATATACAGAAAAAAAATTAGCTGGGCATGGTGGCGCATGCCTGTAATCCCAGCCACTTGGGAGGCTGAGGCAGGAGGATTGCTTGAGCCCAGGAGTTTGAGGTTGCTGTGAGCTAGGCTGACGCCATGGCACTCACTCTAGCCTGGGCAACAAAGTGAGACTCTGTCTCAAAAAAAAAAATAAAAAATAAAAAATAAAATAAAATGGACATCATATTCTGTTGTTCCAAAGATTAAATAGATTGATACATGTTAAGTATTCATTCAGTTTATTAAGTGCCTACGCTGGGCTAGACATTGTTAGGGGCTGGGATTACAGCAGTGAGCAAGATCCCTGCTCAGAGAGTTTACAGGCCATAGGGGAGTAGGGGACAGCAAACAGAAAGCACTCAGTAAATGGTTAGCCTTTATATTGTTGTTAGCAGTAGTCACAGTGGTAATTCCTGGGTGGCTACCTGTGTTTGGAACACAGAGCGTAAAGGTAGCCTGAACAGGCAAAGGACAGTGCCTGGGGACTGGAGTGCTTCAGCCTAGGTGGGGATATGACTCCTAAGGGACAGAGCCTGGTCTGGAGCTGGGGGTGGGGAGAACAAGGGAATGCAGCATCTGGGTAAGGCTGTCCAGGAGGTTTTCAATTTTTCACCGTCCAGCGGGCGATACCCAGCACACGATGTGCGTGTTGGGGGAGTGGGAGGTGGTGGGGGGAGTAGAGAAGAATGATACAGGAGAGAGTGTGACAAAGCAAATAGGATTTTGCTGCTTTCAAAGAACTTACAGTCTAGGAACCAAGACAGCATACAGCAAAAAATGATTTCAGAACAATCTGGAGGAGAATATCTGCAAATGCATTGTGGGCCAGGTGCAGTGGCTCAGGCCTGTAATCCCAGCACTTTGGGAGGCTGAGATGGGAGGATCACTTGAGGCCAGGAGTTCAAGGCCAGCCTGAGCAATATCGAGAGACTCTTTCTCTATAAAACAGAAAAATTAGCTGGGTGTGGCGGTGTGCCCCACTAGTTCCAGCTACTCGAGAAGCTGAGGCAGGAGGATCGCTTGAGCCCAGGAGTTCGAGGTTGCTGTGAGCTACAGTGATGCCACTGTACCCTAGTCTGGACAACAGAGTGAGACTCTGTCTCAAGGCAAAAAAAAAAAAAAAAGAAAGAAAAGAAAAAGCCTTGTGATGTGATGTCCTGGAGCCTAAGAGAGCTCAGCTCCATCGCTCCTCTCCAGCAAATCCAGGTGCTTCCCCATGCTGTTTCAGGTGACCTTAGCCATGAGCCCAGAGTACTCCCTGCATAGATCTTAGAGATCTTAGGGCCTACAAATGACTGTCTTTGACCTAAATGAGAACTCTTGAGAGCACAAGGTGTGTGTTATCCATCTGGCATCCCCAGCACCCATATGGGACCTGGCACTTAGACCGTGCCCCTTAACTATTTGTTGAATGAAATAAGGAACGAGGTTAGATGACATGAGGAAGGGAAAGCCTCATAGAAGAGTGGGTTTGGAACTGACATCTGAAGTCACTGCCTGGCAGGAAGGCTAGAAAGGAGGGAGGCAGAAGAGAAGAGAGACTGGTTTGAGGAAGAGGAAAGGAATGTGGAGATGGATTTTGTGTTGGCCTGTGGGGGTGGCAGGAAGCAGAGCACCTTGGCTGGAGTGGAAAGACCATTTTGAGGAACACTAAGAAATGAGAACGGGAAAATTGGAGGGGGTGGAGAAAGAATCTTGAATATGATCCCAGGTAGAGGAATTCATTCATTAATTCACTCAGAAACTATTCTCTGAGTGCCGCTCTGTGCCTGGACTGTGTCCAGAACAGAAAGGAGCTATCTCTGGAAGTGCTCATTCAGGTTGTTTCCACGACCCATGGAAATGCTGTTTGAAGTCAGGGCCTGGAGATGGAGAGGAAGATTCACACACCTGTGGGTGCAAGTTGAAGCCTGAACGCAGATAAGAAAGTATGTAGGATGGATTGGAACAGGAAGGAGTCTGGAAGGCAGTTGCAATATTGCAGGTGTGAGGTAATCCAGGGATGTGGAAGCCTGAGAGACCACAGGGGAAGGACTGGCAAGATGAACTGGCAGACAGGTTGGCTCTGAGGAGAGAGGGTGGCAAAAGTCTTGGTTTTGAGCTGAGCCTGTAGTCCCAGCTACCTGGGAGGCTGAGGCTGGAGGATCGTTTGAGCCCAGGAATTTGAGACCAGCCTGGGCAACACAGCGAGACCCCGTCTCAAAAGAAAAGAAAAAAGATATGCTTTGGTGTGGATTTTTAATATTAAAAAAAGAAGTAAAGTTAAAGAAAAAAGGTCTTGGTGTTGGTGCTGAGAAGTTGGTGGTGTGACATTTGTCTAGGCAAGGAGGTTGATCAATTCTGTTTGGGACGTGTCAAGGGTCCAGGGAATAGCCACCTGGAAGTGTGTATCACAGAGACCCTCACGCTGCGTTCTGCCTTGTTCCCAAGCTGTGCTGCCTTCACTCCTCTGTGGTTTCCAAAAGGAGGGGAGCACACGTCAGAATCTTCAGAAAGGGCATGTGCGTGTATGTGCATGTGTGTGGGGAGGTGGGGGATAGTTTGAAAACTCTTCTCTGGAGATAAATGTATTCCTACCGGGCATGGTGTGGGGCAGGGGAGGGGGGTGCTGTCTCCCCACCTCTCCCTTTGGGAATCATTGGCTTCCTCTGGAGTGGAAGACAGGTCAGTCATTAGACCCATCAATCAAATCATGTACATTTTTTAAGAGGTGGGATCTTGCTATGTTGCCCAGGCTGGAATGCAGTGGCTTTTCTTAGGTGTGATCATAACTTACTGTAGCCTGGAACTCCTGGGCTCAAGCCACACTCCTGCTTCAGCCTCCAGAGTAGCAGGGACTACAGGTGTGGGCCACCATGCCCGGCTAAATCAATTCGTGTTTATCGGCTCCTTCAGTTCTGGAGGCCTGGTTCTGGGTGCTGAGAGGAGACCAGGGAAGGATGAGACGCTGTCAGACCAAGACACTCTCTGATCTCTTATCTCATAGAATTCATGGTCAACTTGGGGAGATCATATCTACTCACCCAAAATAACCAAATCATGATAACAGCCCCAAAGTAGATAGGGTCAATTCATGTCATTCAAGTTCACCCAAGGCTGAGCCGTCTAATGAGCTTGGGGGAAGGGCGCCATCACTGGAGGGCGTCCTGGGAGGGAGTGGGGGCTCGGCTGGGCCCTTGAGGAGAGGCTGTCCTGAGCTGCCCCAAGATCTTGACGTTAAATGAACAAACACATTTTCATGTAGTGAACACATTCATGCAGGGAAGGGAACAGCTAAGTGGGTCCATGCGAGGTGGCTGGGTCAGGGTTAGACCACAGGGTCCTCTCAGCTTCTCCACCCCACTCTGCAGCCCCAGCACAGGAAGTCACACTTTAAAGCCTCCCGTGACGGAAGTTGTGGGGGAGTTGGAGGGGTGCTGGGCCACCCCTCAACTGTCTCTCCACAGGCACCCCTGGCTTCCTGCCCTTCCTCTGCTCCAGGCTGCGGTCTGGGCTCCAGAGCTCACCTCCTGTTTCTGCTGGTCTGCTGCACAATGCCGCCCTCCCACCCTGGGGCCCACTGGTGGGGAGCCGAGGGCCCCGGCTCCTAGGGGTCCCAGAGGGCTGGGGAACAGCGCTGAGCCCAGCTGACAGCCCTCTTGCCTGCCCTTTCATTCCTGGAAGTGGGTGTTCAGGGCTTTGGAGCTTTTCCTGTGCTGCAGCGGGCCTGGGGGAGGGCAGTGGAGACTCAGAACTGGCCTTATTTCCTAAGGATCGTCTGGGGACCCCAGGGAGGCCCTCACACCAGCCAGGCTGTGGGAATGCGGTGAACCCCGGGTGGGAGGGCGGCCTTGGTTTGCTTCCTGCTGGAACTGGGGAGAACTGGGGGCTGGGGGAGAGCCCAGGAGGGGGTTAGCAGTGGGAGTCTTGCTGAACAGGAGGAGGAGCCAGGCAGGCTGTTCTAAAGGAAGGGTGCTGTGGGGCAGGAGCTGAGAGGCCCTCAGGGAGGGGTGGGTACTGACTTGGCAGGCGGAAGCCAGGGTCGAAGCCAGGGTCGAGGGAGACTTCCCTTTGGGATGGAGCGGGGAGAGGAAGGCATTTCCCGGAATATGAAACATGTGGGCCTAGTGGGACAGGGGTCCGTGTCCACTGCCTGGCTCTTTTAGGGGGGAGGGAGTGGAAAGGGGCTGTGAGAGGGGATGGTAGGAGGGACTGGCCCACAGGAGGAAGGGATCAGATGGGGTCCCACTGCTGGCTGGGCCCTTCTGCCTTTCTGCTGACTCATGACCCTTGAGCTGGGGAAGCTGCTAGTTCCCGCTCCCTCCCTGAGATCTCCCTCCCTCTGGCCTGAGTCACTGGGCGGGGCTGCTGGGAAAAGATTTCCCTTTCCCGGATCTGACTTAACCCCCAAAGTGCTGGAGAGGGAGGGGACCACGTGGCTTGAGAAAGCCTCTGTCCCCACCTCCCTGCAGGGAGGCTGTCCCTCACTGGACAGAGGCCCCTGAAAACCCTCCTCCAAGGCTGTCCTGCGACTGGAGCCCCCAGTTCTTCCTGACTCTGTCTCTACCTGTTGGCTTTGCTCCAAGCTGCCTGGAGAGGATTCAAAGTGCCAATGACCTTAGGTGCTCCAAGCTCTTCTTCAGGGAAAGGAACCACACTTTCAGGATTGGGATGTTCTTCCCATAATCACCCCAAACCTTCCTGTTGCCCTGGAAGCCCCAGTCCTCTTCTCAGGGGAGGTAGCACGGAGCTGGCTGGCGTGGGCTGGGGAAGGTCGCTGCCCTCAGCGAGGGGGAGCACACCCTGCCCACGGGACTGCTGCTCGTTTTGTGTGCAGCTTCCCTTGTTTGTGGCTGAGGCTGGGGCTTCTGTGCCTGCACAGCTGCAGCTGCAGCGGCTCCCAGTGGGTGACTCAGGGCGAGACCAGCCTGCCTGTCCTCCTGGGCTGCCTGTCCTTCCTTTCCTGCTCTGGGGTTTCTGTGATCTGATTAGTCTGTTGCTCCCCAGTGTTGAATATACTTTGAGGACATCCTCTTATCCTTACATAAAGTGGCTCTTATAGCAGAGAGAGAAAATAAAACTCAAGACCCAGGGAAAACCAGAAATGAAGCTGGCAGAGATCAAAGTCTGAGTTGGGGCCGGGCATGGTGGCTCCTGCCTGTAATCCTAGCACTCTGGGAGACCGAGGTGGACGGATTGCTCAAGGTCAGGAGTTCGAAACCAGTCTGAGCAAGAGCGAGACCCCGTCTCTACTATTATTAGAAAGAAATTAATTGGCCAACTAATATATATATAGCAAAAATTAGCCGGGCATGGTGGCGCATGCCTGTACTCCCAGCTACTTGGGAGGCTGAGGCAGGAGGCTTGCTTGAGCCCAGGAGTTTGAGGTTGCTGTGAGCTAGGCTGACGCCACGGCACCCACTAGCCTGGGCAGCAAAGCGAGACTCTGTCTGAAAAATAAAAAAGTCTGAGTTGGAGCTAAATAAGTGCTGAAGCCAGGCCAGGGCAAGCCATTTAGCTGTTGTGGGCTTGGCCGGAAGCTGTAAAACATGCCTTCCAGAATGCCCTGGGCTGCAGAGAGCTTCAGGACTCTCTGGCACAACCCATCTCTGATCTGTAGGTCATTTGCGCCATGTCACTAGCCTCGGCCAGCTCTAGTTGCATGTGGCCTGCCTGCTTTTGCCCTCTCCTGCCCCCACCTCAACTTTGTCACCCACCTACCCCATCTGGGATCCCTGAACTCTCCCTTTTACTCTCCTCCCCATTTGCCCTTGCCAACCTGGGGTGTCTATGTAAATTTTGCAGTGGAAGGGGCTGGGGTACAGGGTTTGAGGGCAGGATCCGGAGGAAGGTTTGATACAAATGGGTAAAGAAACTCTTCCTTTTGCTCCTTCCCACTTCCCAGAATGGTGCCCACAGGAACCTCAATCTGAGTTTTTCGGAAAAGTGTTTAGCGGTAGAACATAACCAGAGGCGTGCACAGATCCTAGCTGGGAAGCCAGCACTCAGGTGGAGAAACACCAACCCAACCTTTAGGGCTGTATGTTGGAAGACAGGGCCATAATCGAAGTCACCTGCCAGTTCCCAGTGGCAGAAGCAACCCTTGAACATCCAGCACCATTAGCTGTGAGGGGGAGCTCAGAGAAAGGGGAAAATGCAGCGGGCGTGGGGCCCAGCGGCCTCAGGACAACTGGAGAAGAAGCACCAGGTTGTGGTCTGAGTTTCAAGGAAGAACTCCGAACTCAGAGAGCAGGGGTGGCCTGCGGAGGAGAGTGCGTCACTGAGGAAGGACTCGATCTGGGGAAGTTTTAGCTTTGCTGCCTCTGGGACCCCACCCCTGCCTCTCCTGATGGTGTCCCCTCTCCCTGGTTCTTCCCCAGGTGCTCCTGGCTCTGTTGGTGGGAATCCACCCCTCTGGGGTCATTGGACTGGTCCCTCACCTCGGGGACCGGGAGAAGAGAGATAATCTGTGTCCCCAGGGCAAATATAGCCACCCTCGTAATAATTCCATCTGCTGTACCAAGTGCCACAAAGGTAAGAGAAAGCAGAGACCGTGGATACCCTGGGTTATGGGCCCTGATTCTCCCTTCGGTTGTTCCAGATGTGGTTTCCTGACTTTGCCGCCTCTCCTGGGCTCAGGTTTTCTCCCTCCTTCTCCTAGAGGCTCAGGGAGTTGGTTCTCCCCGGTGTGGGGCTCCTTCCCTGAGCTCTCACCTGAGCCCACCCTGCTCCCTGATTCACAGGAACCTACCTGCACGATGACTGTCCAGGCCCGGGGCGGGACACGGACTGCAGAGAGTGTGAAGACGGCTCCTTCACCGCGTCAGAGAACCACCTCCGACACTGCCTCAGCTGCTCCAAGTGCCGGAAAGGTGAGTGTGCGTGGTCTGGAGGGTCAGGCGGGTCTTAAGGGGTGTGTGTGCAGATCCGTGCATACGTGGGGCAGCGTGCTACACTGTGTGTGCTACAGAGACACACCCAGTGGGGGCGGATGGGGGATACAGGGGAAAGGTAAGTGGAGTGAATGTGGAAAGGGACACGCAGGACTCACACCCCATCTCTTCTCCTCACCAGAAATGGGCCAGGTGGAGCTTTCTCCCTGCACTGTGGACCGGGACACCGTGTGTGGCTGCAGGAGAAACCAGTACCGGAGGACTTACGGGAATTCCAGGAGTGAAAGCCTTTTCCAGTGCCTCAACTGCAGCCTCTGCCTCAACGGCACCGTGCATCTGCCCTGTGAGCACGGCTCTCCTCGCCCCTGGGTCGGCCCAGCTCTCAGGAGGAAGGCCTCCTCTGAGAGGCAGCACTCCCAGTCCTTCCCCCTCCTGCCCCTCCTTCCTCAGTCCTTTAGCTGGGCTGTACTTCTCTCCCCAGGCCAGGAGAGACAGAACACCGTGTGCACCTGCCACGCAGGGTTCTTCCTGAGAGGAGACGAGTGTGTCCCCTGTAACAAGTGAGTGTCTCTGCCAGCTTCTGGGCACTGCATGGGGCGAGGGGCAGGGGGCGGCTGTGGCCAAGAGCAGGGCAAAGGAAACACCCCAGGGTGCTCAGGCACCTACTGGGTGTCTGAGTGGGAGACACTTCATTAAGATACCAGACAGTCTCTCCCCTTCCCCCTCAACTTGTTCCTCGCATCTTAAGAAGTCTTTGGGGACTAAAGATAACACCCGAGGACCTGCAGTCCTTCTAACTTAGATATTCAGATTTTGGGGCAACAGGGTCTAATATAGTTCATTGATTCTAGGACACACACTTTCACATCTCTGAAATGAGACTGCATCTTCCAACATGGTTTAATTGGCAGCTTTGTCATGGTTTAATTGGCAGCTTTGTGTGTGTCTATGTGGTATGTAAACAACGGTGCCTTTTGTTACTGAAGGCATCTGAGGTTGGATGGTTATTTCCTCCCCAGACCCTTGACCAGGCCTCCTTACTCCTGGCTTTGCATAGGCTGTTCTTGCACATTCACTTGCAAAGAAGAAACTCTGAGGGCTCTTAGAGTTGAACTGACCTGGTTTGAAGCCCAGCCTAGCCACTGTGGGACCTTGGGCAAGTTTCTCAACATCTCTGAGCCTTATTATTCTTACTTTTAAAGTAAGGATAGTGGGCCGGTTGTGGTGGCTCACGCCTGTAATCCTAGCACTCTGGGAGGCCGAGGCGGGCAGATTGCTCGAGGTCAGGAGTTCGAAACCAGCCTGAGCAAGAGCGAGACCCTGTCTCTACTATAAATAGAAAGAAATTAATTGGCCAACTAATTTATATAGAAAAAATTAGCCGGGCTTGGTGGCACATGCCTGTAGTCCCAGGTACTCGGGAGGCTGAGGCAGGAGGATCGCTTGAGCCCAGGAGTTTGAGGTTGCTGTGAGCTAGGCTGATGCCAGGGCACTCACTCTAGCCTGGGCAACAAAGCGAGACTCTATCTCAAAAAAAATAAAGAAAGAAAGAAAAGAAAAGAAAGTAAGGATAGTGACATTCATTTGGTAAAGTTTTGAGAACCACAAAAAATACCTACAAAAGTGTCTGACGCAAAGCTGTTTATTTTGTTTTTTCCACTTAGCTTCATTTCTTCTTGAAAGTGCTTTTACATCCATCCCATGTGGTTCTCTTCATGAACTTGGGAGGTGGGCAGAAGTGCCCCTCCCTGCTTTCAGACAGCTGCTGTGAACTCACCCTCTCAAGGTCCTTCCAGCCGCAGGCCTCCCACCCCCAGCATGTAGTTCTCATCCCCCACACTGCCTAGTGACAGCTCCCAACTGGGGAAGATGGGCTGGTTCCAGAGTGTTCTCCTGCTGTCCCTAGTGATATGTATTTTTATTAATTACATTTTCACATGCATGTCTGACCCCTCCCCAAAGTCAGGTACTGAAACTAGCAGTGTCATTTGAGAAAAAGCCCTTTAACCTCTTTGTCACAGGATTCTCATCAGTGGGCAATGATAAAATAATTCAATAACAGCTACCATTTATGGAACACTTACTATGTCAGGCATAAGAATCTTACTTAATGATCTTTGTTGTGCTGATGAGAAAACTAAGGCTTAGGGGTTAAATGCCTTGCTTAGAGCCATACTGCTAGCTAATGAATGGGCTGAAATTTTTTCCTTTACTTGACTGCTTTTAACTTTTTTCTATTATAGTCTTTTAAAAAGTCCTTCCAGGCTGGGAGTGGTGGCTCACACCTGTAATGCTAGCACTCTGGGAGGCCAAGGCAGGTGGATTGTTTGAGCTCATGAGTTCGAGACCAGCCTGAGCAAGAGCGAGACGCGGTCTCTACTAAAAAAATAGAAAGAATTTAGCTGGATGACTAAAAACATATATATAAAAACTAGCCAGGCATGGTGGCACATGCCTGTAGTCCCGCCTATTCGGGAGGCTGAGGCAGAAGGATTGCTTGAGATCAGGAGTTTGAGGTTGCTATGAGCTAGGCTGATGCCACCGTACTCTAGCTGGGGCGATAGAGGGAGACTCTGTCTCCAAGGGAAAAAAAAAAGGTCCTTCCAATTCTAAAATTAAATGATTAACTGTGTTTCATTTTCTTCTGCATTAGTTCCTGAGATAGGTTAAATTTCATTATATCGAAAGACAGTAAAAACATTTGTAAAGCAAAGGATGTCCAATAATTTGTGGGTTTTTTCTGTGTTCCTCCAGTGGTAGGGCTTCTGCTCACCAATGCCATCTCTTCTTTTAGCTGTAAGAAAAACCTGGAGTGCACGAAGTTGTGCCTACCCCCAGCTGAAAATGTTACGGGCCGTCAGGACGCAGGTGAGGAAAAATGTCTGGGTGCCTGTGCCCGCCGACACCCTGCCTCACCACCCAGCCCTGTCCTCTGATGGCCATCTGCTTGGTCTCCAGGCACCACAGTGCTGTTGCCTCTGGTGATCTTCTTTGGTCTTTGCCTGTTGTCCCTCCTCTTCATCGGTTTAATGTGCCGCCACCCGCGGTGGAAGCCCAAGCTCTATGGCATTAGTGAGTGGGACCCTTGGGAGGGGAAAGGTGCTGGTGGGAATGTGGGAGGAGGTGGGTGGGTGAGGTGGATACCCTGGAGGGAGGTGAGGGGGGTCCCCTTAGTTTCCTGCTGAGGACCCTGTGGGTGGGAGGTGGCCTGGGCAGCTGGTGAGAAGTCACGCTGCATCAGTAGTTCTCTTGTCCCTGGGGCCACATAGGCTCTGAGGCATGTCACCACATGTCCCCACTGCCAGACCCAGTACCGCGTGCCAGGGCTGAGAAGGGAAATGAAATTTACCATGTCTTGCTTTTTTTCCCCTCCCCCTCAGTTTGTGGGAAATCGACACCTGAAAAAGAGGTAAGATGAAACCAGGCACCTGGCCCAAGTCCCTCTGCCTGTTCCTTATAATCTTGTAATACCCAAGTCGCTTGGAATTACCTATCCTTTATCTCTGCAGCTCCCCGAATTCCCTCTAACCCCAACCTCCGCTTCCCCCCACTAATGCTGTGCTTTCTCTCTTTCAGGGGGAGCTTGAAGGAATTACTACTAAGCCCCTAGCCTCAGCCCCCGGCTTCAGTCCCGCCCCCGGCTTCAGTCCCATCCCCGCCACCTTCATCTCCAGCTCCACCTTCACCCCTAGTGACTATTCCAACTTCGCGGCTGCGTCGCTCCCCAAAGAGGTGGCCCCACCCCACTTGGGGGCTGACCCCATCCTCGCCCCCACCCCCACCCCGCTTCAGAAGCGGGAGGACAGCGCGCAGGCGCCGCGCGCAGACGGTGAGTTCCCCGCACGTACGCGCTGGGGAGGCGGGCGGAGGGTGCCGGGCGGGGTGCGGCCGGTGAGCTCCCCGCACCTGCGCGCTGGGGACGCGGGCGGAGGGTGCCGGGTGGGGTGCGGCCGGTGAGCTCCCCGCACCTGCGCGCTGGGGACGCGGGCGGAGGGTGCCGGGCGGGGTGCGGCTCACCGACCCGCGTCCTCCGCAGCCGACCCCGCGACGCTGTACGCCGTGGTGGACGGCGTGCCCCCGTCGCGCTGGAAGGAGTTCGTGCGGCGCCTGGGGCTGAGCGAGCACGAGATCGAGCGGCTGGAGATGCAGCACGGGCGCTGCCTGCGCGAGGCGCACTACAGCATGCTGGCGGCCTGGCGGCGGCGCACGCCGCGGCGCGAGGCCACGCTGGAGCTGCTGGGCGGCGTGCTCTGCGACATGGACCTGCGCGGCTGCCTGGAGGACATCGAGGAGGCGCTGTGCGGCCCGGTCTCCCTGTCGCCCGCGCCCCGCCTCCCCCGGTGAGGGCTCGCCCCAGGGGCGGCCGGAAGGACGGTCCTGCCGGATGTCCTCAGGACCCTGTTTTTCTCCGGGAGAGGAAGAGACTCGGAGGGGCAGGCGGGAGCCGGCAGCCGCTTACCTGACGCCACCCCGCGGTGTACATAGCTTTTTCCAGCTGCCCGAGCACCGCCGCGTGGGCGCGTGCGCGGCAGAGAGGTGCGCCGCGGGCGCGGGCGGCGGAGCGTGGGCCGCCCGAGCGCGTGGTTGCGGGGAAAGGGCGCCACGCCTCACACCCGTGTTGGGTGTGAGGGCCCAGCAAGGCTGCTGGGGGGGACCCTGGCTAGTCCCTGAACCTTTTTCACAGTATATAAGCAATCTTTTTTTTTTTTTTTTTTTTTAAATCAGTTATGTTACACTAATAGAAACTTGGCCCCCCTTTGGCCCTTGCCCGGACAAGCACAGAACAAGCTGAACTGTCCCAGGGCAGGGGCGAGCACGGAACAGTGGGGCCCGGCTGGAGCTGTGGACGTTTGTAAATACACTAAAACTCTGGAATTAAAGCTCTGTCCCTGGAGGGAGCCGTCTGTCGATGGGGACTGGAGCGCAGAGGCCTGGATCCTGAGCGGTGGGATGGGAAGAGCCCTGAGCCCTGAGCCCTGGGCAGGTAGGCCACCACCAACATGCCAGCCGAGAGAGGTGGCCCCTGGGAACCCAGGTTCTCGTTCTTCCCACCCTCATCCCACACTGACTGGGCAGTTATTTTTATGCACAACTTTATGTGGGCCTCAGAGGTGTCTATGGTACATAAATTTACAATTCTTGATTCCCAAAGTCTGGGGCAGGACGCAGGGTGCCTGGGCCAGGCTTCTTGGTGGGAAATATGGCCTTTGAGGTAGAGTCTGGGGTGGGGGTGGTGACCAGCACTCTTGTGGGGTGATTTCTTCTGGGAGAAAAGCTGGAGGTCCTCAGCGTTCCTCACACCTCTCTGAAAAGACAGGAGGTAGGTGTTAGGCAAAGGGCGACAGCAACAAGGGAGAGACAGGGACGCTGGGGTCCTCCCCTGCCTTGGCCCCACTCTGGCATAGCCCTCCTTCACTGCCCCCCAGACAGCCCCCTCTTACCCCCTCCTGCGCCAGTTTCCCTTCCGCACTTACGATGTGGACAGGGGGGTGTCCAGCTGTATGATGTGGGGGCCCCGCATCCTCTGCAGCTGGGCCCAGGTCAGCTTCCGAGGCCTGCTGTCCCTAGGCTCTGGGGCGCCCTCGAGCCTCTGGGTGGCCAGCTCCTTGCGGATCTCTCTGAGCATGTCCTCTCTGAGCATGTCCTCTCTGAGCATGTCCAACTCCTCAGCCCGCAGCGGGTGTGGGGAGGAGGTGCGGCTGGGTGCCAGGAAGAGGGACCCCTCTTCTTCCTCCTCCCCTGAGGACTCCCAGGGGCTTTCCCCAGCAGAGTCAGTGTGGGTTGGGGAGCGGGAGAGCTGCCCCCGAAGCCGGGCCCGGTGCAGGGTTTCCACCACCACGTTCCCTCCCGCCGAGATCCCTTCCTCAGACCAGGCCGGTGCCTCTACCCTGGAAAGACTGCCTCCTCTTTGGATCCCCTCTGGCAGTTCGGGCGCACTTCGGCGTTGAAGAGCTTGGGGGTCAGGAGGTTGGGGGCGCAAAGGAACATCTCGGAGGTCCAGGGTGGAGAAGGTGAGGCGAGGGTCCCGCCGAAGGGCCCTCTGGCTTAGACGGCTCAGCGGGGGGTGGGACGCCTTGGGGGAGCCTGGGATCAGAGTGCCATAGCCAGAGTCTGACGCATCGTCCGGTACAGAGGGAGCGTCTTCATCTGTGTCTTGGGTCACCATCAGGTGGGGGATGATAGCCGAGAACACGGAAGTCCTACAATTAACAGCAAATAATGTTAGATGCTTCAGGTTCAAGTTCAAGTCCAGGAAGTCTCCCTTCCCTGTATCTCCTTCACATTGCCCTGGGATTGCTGTTCTCATCTGGCCGGCTACACTGCAAGCCCCTAGAAGAGCGCAGGCTGCTCTATGCCATTTTATCTATAGCACCTGCTCCAGGGCCTTCTATCAGGCAGCTGGGCATTTGCTGAGTGTGGTTCCTGAGCTCCCCTGAGGGCAGCCCCAGAGACAGATTCTTTTCTCCTTAACCATCCTGCTAAGCAGCTGTGTTATCCTGGAAGAACTGCTCACACTGTGGGGATCTGGACTACCTGGATCCCAGCAGCTCTCATACTCCACAAGTCCATAACCACCTTCACTGTCCAGCCTGCTCCTCAGGGAGGTCACGTGTCCCCCTAGGCCTGCCTGCCCTGTAGCCTGTTCCACTTACCCCTTCCCACGGCTGGTACCAACCTGCGGTCTGAGTTGCTCTGTGTATTGCCAATCCCCCAAACTGTAGTGCCACTTCTCAGACTTTTGTGTTCCCCCTCTCCTCCTCCCTGCCTGCGGCACCCTCCTTTGGGAGACTCAGTGGTCGGTGCAGGTCTTACCTGCCCTCCGCGCTGCTCTGAGAGCCCTCGGGGGAAGGCGTGGAGGGCCGGGTGCTGGGGCACTCCCTGTCCTGGTCCCGATAGAGGGCCAGGAGCTCCCGCTTCTGTTGGACGTACTCCTCTGCTTTCAGCTTCTGTAGGGTGGCCTAGGGCAGGGATACTTTCATTATTAAGAGCTCTTATTTATTGAGCACTTGCTGTATGCTAGGCACCCTGCTAAGTGCTTACATACATTATCTTATTTAATCTTCACAACAACCCTGTGAGGCAGATATTTTTACTCCTGCTTTACTACTGAGAAATGGAGATTCGAAGGTTAAGTAACTGCCCCAGGGGTACTTCTTACAGTAAGAAAGTGGGGTGGTGCCAGGATTTGGTGGCATCAAACTCTAGAGCTGGTGTCGGGGCTGGGTGGGGTGAACAAAATGCCCCTCTTCCTACCTATACAGTTCTTTTTGCTCCTCATGCCTCCTTGGCAAACCCTCTATCAGCTCTGCCCCCTCCCTCAGAAAGCCCTCGGAGATTGGTGGTAATGGTGGTGTAAGTGCTCTGAATTGGTACTGGGCCCTCAGGTCCCTCCTTCAAGAGCATCCCTCTCCTACCACCTGGGCCTCTGCCCTGAAGCTGGGAGGAGAGGAAGGCAGGTGGGCAGGAGCAGGCTTTGTCCTGGGCTGAGGACTCTGCTGTCCTTCAGAGGGATGAAAGCAATGCTATCCTTAGAAGGATGAGGAGAGGACACATTATATTGTCTGTTTTCCTCCCTCAACATCTTCATACAGGTGCCATCAGAATAAACTAGTGCCATCTGAGAAGTGCTTTTCAAAGCACCTTCATGTGCATGTGGTCATTGAATACACGACATTGCCCTGCAGTGTGCAAAGCACGGATCTTAGCCCACTTTACAGATGAGAAAACTACACTGAGAGTGATAAAGTGACGTGGTCATGCTCAAACAGGCAGAGCTGGGGCTGGGCCTTGATCTTTGAGCCCCAGTTCAGCAACCACCCTGCTTTTCAAGGGCAGCCTTGCAGGGCTAAGAGCTCCTGAAGGACATTAGCTTGGGGAGGGGAGGGAGGCGGCCCTGAAGGGTAAAGGGCTCCTGAAGGACATTAGCTTGGGGAGAGGAGGGGAGGCTGTGGAAGCAAGGAGAGGAGGTAGGCGGAGGCTTGGCAAGGGGAGGCAGTGGGGGCTGCTGTGGCGGCACTGTTACCGGTACTCACTGGTATGGCCAATCATTGTTAAAGTACTGAAATGCTTCCATGCTGGCCAGGACATGGCTGCTGCCTGGGCCTCTCCCTTCCCCGCCATTCTCCCACCCCCACCCCGTAATCTAGCAACTAGAGACTGACTCCTGGCACAGCAGAAGACCTCTGGCACCCCACCCCCGCACGGTGCTCCAATCTGACTGGCTGGTGCCCAGGCTGTCCTAGTTGTCACATATGTTTAACCTCTCCCCAGCTTGACGTATACCATCCAGTGACTCTTGGCACCTGGACTTTCCCAGAGCCTCTCCAGAAACACTGGGGCAGGACGAGAGACGTGCTGGGGAAGTGCGTGGACAGGCATAGGAGGATGACATCAGTCCTCCCTCCCAGGCTCTCCAGTCACTCATCTTGTGAGTGGCAGTAGCATGAGGGTCCTTAGCAGCCTCTCAGAAGTCGTGGTCTGTTGGCAGGAGCAGGGGGTGGAGCTGGGGCAGGAAACCCACAGGCCAGGGCCAGGCCCCGACTGCCCTTCCCCAGGCTGCATCTCCCAGCTCAGTGTGAAGCAAGAAAGGGGGCGAGTAGTTGGAGTGGCCTGCTTGTCCTGCCAAGGTGCCCTGCCCTGTTGCACCCAGGGCCCAAGTGCAGCCTTGTGTTTGGGATGCCCGGGACAGGGCTACTGTGCGGAAGAAAAGAACGGGAAGGCCGAGGGGTTTCTGTGAGGACCAGCAGTGCCAGCAACTCACTAAACTTGTCACGTGCCGCCCTACCCAGGAGGGGGCGGGGAGGTGGGGGGAGCCTTGCGCACGGGGGGGCCTGTTTGAAGTGCCCCCCAGCTACCCCAAAGCCTCTGCAGCAACCCTGAGGGGTATTCTCAGCTCAGATGGGTAAGGGGAGAGAGACACATGGGAGAGGACGCCAGGAAAGGCAGAGGAAATTGGTGCCTGAGCCGAGACATGATCCCCCCTTGAAGCTGGGAAGAGGAAGGGAGGCAGGATCCTTCTTCCTTTGTTTGGTGACAAGGAAATGCCTTGACTCCCTGCTGCCCCTGGGGCAGCGCCCAGAGTCACTCGCTGTCCCTGAAGAGCTCCCCAGTGCTGGACTAAAACTGATCTCTAAGAGGTGCCCACTGACTTCCTGAGCGACAGACACGATGCCCTTCCCCAGTCAGCCTTGGGCCCCACCCAGGCACCATGGGCCATTCGGTCCCTTGATGACAACAACAAACATTTATGGGGTGTCCCTGAAGTGCTGGGCGTTGTGCCAAGCTATTTACAAACACTGTCCTCCCGTCTGGCGTGGTAGTTACCCTCTGCACCGCAATTCCCCAGACCAAGGCCAGACTCAGAGAAGGGAAGTAACCCAAAACGGATTACATGGGCCACAGCCCCGAGGCCCAGCCCCTGGCTCTTACTCTGGGCTGCCCGCAGAAGGCTCTCCTGCATTAATGTCTTGGCCTTCGTCCCTGACAGTTCTTTCTGTTCGCATCACCAGTTCCTTTTCCTCTTCCCAGCCCACACACATGGGCATTCCCCAAGATTCAGTCTCTTCCCCTTTAAGAAGCCTATTTTCTCTGAAAGAGCAAGCCAGGGCAGCTAGACCCACCAGGAACAAATCTATAAGGCAGCATTTCTGCAAAGGGAGAAAACAATGGTCTGACCCCTGGGGACTGCTCTATGGAGGGGACCAGTAGATATGACTGATGGTGCTACAGAGAAGATCCCCTAAGCATGTGGTATGAGCCAGTGGCATGAAAACTAATTGCAGTTTCAGGCCTCTTTGTTTTGCTGGCCGGGGAGCCTTGTGCGCATCTTGGTTATAGATCCTTATGGACCTTTCCTGTTTGCCTGGAGCGAGACTGGGGGTTGTGCTAAGTTGTTTTGCATAGGCAATTTTTAGTGGGCACTAGGGGTTCTAAAGGGAGAAGGTGAAGTGGGGGTTTGTCGTGGGAATCTAAGGGAAATGAGAAAGTTCTGAGGGTGCCTGCCGGTAATGGGCTCTAGGAACACGGCGCTACTAGCTTCTGCTTTTGTCCTTCAGCCCTGGCCTTCAGGAAAACTCGATTAATCCCGAGGATGGTGTTAGCTGCCAGTCAGTCCAGGCTAGGGGAAGGTGGGTTTAGGCTGGGGCAGAGGGGGTGGAGAGAAGCCCCTGCTATGCAGACGGGGGATTAGGGACTGAGCCGGGAGCAGGGCCCAGGCCAGGTGGGACCACCCTCTCCACAAAACCCACATGCTTCCCCTGCTCGCCCCCACCTTTGGCTTCCTGGGGACTGTCACCATCCTGCTTAGGTGTTCAAGGAAGCTGAAGCCCTGCAGGGCTGGAGGACATAAGACCTTGAGGTTCCAGCTTCCATCCTTACTTCTCACCTGAACTCCAGGCCTGTTTTCGTAGTTCCCAAAGCCCCTAAGACATCTCCACTTGGCTGTCTCCTGCTGCCTCAACTTCCCAGTGCTTCTGTTTAAAATGAAATATCCTACCCTGCCCCCCCCCACCTTCCCAGGAAGCAATCACTAAATAAACAGGGTTCCTTTTCTGTCAGGGGTCCCCTTGCCGGTGCAGACGTGCACACAGAGAGTTCAGGAGGCCACTCATCCCTCCATCCTCCAGCCCTGAGCACGTGCGCGCAGGCATGGGCTGTGCACCTAGTCGGATGATTTCTTAGAGTCTTCCCTGTGGGGCAGGCACTGTTATTGTTTATATCTGCTTTGCAGCTGAAGGAACTGAAGCTGAGGGAGGGCACATAACGTACCCAAGGTCACACAGCCAGCACCTGGTGGGACTGGCGTCAGAACTCAGATTTTTCTGAATTCAGCTTAGGCTCTAACCACAGTCTCACCCCTGTCTCTTCCCTCTCCTTTATTTCTTCTTTCCCCCTCTTTTTTTGGATGTCTCCCTAAGGTGCTAAACCTTCAAAGTTTCACACGGAAACTAGTGCAACAAGCTGCCACCATTCCCTCCCTCCTCACCCTACCTACCACACAGCTACCAGATTGCCTGAAAACCCAGTCCAAGACAAAGCACACCGATTTCACCATGTCAGTCCCTGCTCCAGCATTCACAGTGACTCCCTGTTGCCCACCCTATCCAACACTGAGGCCACGCGCCACTGCAGCTCTGAGATCCTGTAGGACCTGGCCTCTCCCCACGTGAGCACACAATGCCTGAGCTCCAGCCTCACACAGATGAGGTCACTGTCCCCAGAATAAATCCAGCCCAAGTGTGCCTCTCATTCCTCTGCCTATGGTCCTCCCCATCCTTAAAAGTCCAGTTCAAATCTTCACCCTTCGTAGGCCATGCTATTCCTGTAGTGGGCTGCACAGTGGCCTGCAGAAAGACACGCCCAAGTCCTGACCCCCGGAACCTGTGAATGTGACCTTATTTGGAAAAAAAGGATCTTTGTAGATGTGCAAAGATCCTAAATTAAGGATCGCAAGATGAGGTCTTCCTGGATTTAGGGTGGGCTCTAATTCTAATACTGGTGTCTTTATAAGAGAAAGGAGAGGGAGATTTGGACACAGAGAGGAAGGCCACGTGGAGACAGAGGCAGAGATTGGGCTTTTGCTGCCACATGCCAAGGAATAGCTGGAGCCACCAGAAGCTGGCAGAGGCAAGGAAGGACCCTCCCCTAGAGCCTGGGAGGAAGCTCGGCTCTTCCAACATGTTAATTTCGAACTTCTGGCCTCCAGAACTTTGAGAGAATTCATTTCTATTGTGTTTTAAGCCACCAAGTGTGCGGTACCCGATACAGCTCCTTTCAGACCTCTCTTCTTTTGAGCTCCTTTATCACATAGACCTGCCCATGTCACTGCCCTGCCTAACACCTCCAGTGACTCGAGTCATCTGTGGGACAAAGTTCACGTTCCTCAGTGTGGTGTCCAGAGGTGGGCATGATTTGGTGGTACCTACCTCCCGGCCTATCTCCTGCTGCGTCTGCCCTTGTACTTTATGCCCTAGTGATAACCAGCTGCCATGTGGTAGTTCTGTCAACACGCACAACTGTTTCACATTTCTGGCCTTTGCATGTTCTGCTCCTCCATGGGGAATGCCCTGCCTTCGCTCTTGTCCCCCTGACATACTCGCAGGCATCCCCAACGGTGCTCAGACCCCAGCTCCTGTGCGGAGGCTTCCGTCACCCTCCAGGGCACGCCCCACAGTGCGGTGTGAACCTGAGTCCTCGCAGCCTCTCTCTCCCCCGCCCCTCCCCTCAGTGCTCCGGCCCTGCGCTGCAGGGGCCCTGCCCGACCCTCCCCATGCCTGGCCTCCCCGTACCTGGGCCTGCTGGGTCTTGTCCAGCCACCGGGCACGGTCTGTGGAGCTGGGACAGTGCACGATGAGGGCGCTAGACACGCACTGGAATTCGGTGAGGTGGATCACCAGGAAGCTGACTGGGTGGAGGAGAAGGTCCGCTTTAAGGGCTGGGCCTTGTTTGAGCCCCATCCCGACCCTCCTTCCCCTCGCCAAGAGGCAGGGAGAAGGAAAAGGCTCCCCGCCGGAGCGACCTACGAGGGTCACGCAGGGGTCGGAATACAAGCTTCTCCAGCATCAGAGGGGGGCGGATGACCTTGGCCTTGTCTGCCTTGCGCTGGGGCTTGGTCACCAGCAGCACGTCAGAGAAGAGGAACAGGTACACGTCCAGCTGCGGGGTACGGGGCAACGGGAGAAAGAGACGGGGTCAGCTGGGGCCAGAGGAAGGGCTGGTTGGGGAGCGGGGCTCATGCAGGCGGGGACGCTAGGCGGGAAGGGTGTTGTTTGGTGCTGTCTCTTGCTTTGCGGGCAGGGAGCGGGGGGCTGGCTCAGGGGTGCACAAACAGCCGGAGCTCAGCCGGAACCACGTCCTCTTCCCAACACACACGCAGCCCGCTTCTCCCATTCCCAGCGTTTCTGCTGCACCCTGTGTTCCCCGCTTCCCTACGTCCCCCCTTCCCTCTCTTTGTTCGGCTCCACCTCCTGCACTCTGCCCACGGTGCCTCACCTTCCCTTCCCGGCCCTCCTTCACTCGCACGGGGCCCTCCAGCAGCAGCTGTCTGGTGTGCTCAGGGGCCACCCCCAGCATGGGGGACGTCAGGTCCAGGGTGGAGAACGGATGCAGGCTCTGAGGGACACAGGTGGGGGAGGGGACAGACGGGGTGCTGGCAGGCTCTCTCTACATCTCAGCCAAGGGCGGCTCTGTGTTCTGCCACCAGCACCACCTTTCTCTCTCCGTCCTCCCCGCAGGGGCTGAGCAAGCACCACAGTGCCTCCTCTTTGCTCTTCCGACCTCTGTCCCTTAGACCCTCACCACCAGGAAGGAAAGATGGTTGCATCCCTTCTGTGGCACCCAAGCACAGGGTCTTCCCCGGCCTCTGCTCCCACCCCCAGCCTCCCTTTCACCCGCATTCCTGGCCCCTTGCTTCCTCTGAGCCCCTTCCCTTGCCCTCTCTCACCTTCTCCACCTCCTCACTTGGCAGCTCCAGCACCTCGTAGGGCCCAATGCGCTGGGCTGCAGCCACCAAGCTCTCCTGCTCCTCGCCCCGGCGGACCTGCCCATTGATGTGTCTCAGGAACGACTCCACGGCTGCAATCTCGGAGGGGGTTGGGGTGAAGGAGGAGGCACAGCTCAGTCTCCTTCCCGACCAACGACAACCACAGCATGCTAAAGCAGGCTGGTCAGGGCCACACTCCCACACGGGGAGCAGTGCCCACTCTCCAGCCCCCAAGTCCTCAGGGTCCTGGCCCTGCTGGGGCACCTACCATGGCGTTCAGGGCCTCCTGGGCTTGCGTCCTCGGGCTCCTCTTGAGCACGGCCTGGAGCAGCAGTGGGTACTTGGTGACACGCTGCTGGGGCTTGATGAGCAAGTCCCCGAGCATCTGCCTCCCCGAGCTCTTGTGCGTCTCGCACCACTGCCGGGAGGTGAGTGGGGCTCAGGCGTCTGCCGGCCCACCGCCCACCTGGTGATGAACTCGGGCCCAGCGGAGACTGGGATGACCTGGCTGGCCCAGATGCACCCGCCCCTCCCTGGCACCCTCTCCCACCTTCACGAAGGCGTGGAAGAGAGGGTTATTGTCTTGCTGCTCCCGGGCATAAGCCATTGTCTGCTTCACTCGCAGGCAGTACTGGACATAGGGCTGGAACCGCTGACCGAACTGGAGGGCAGATACGGGGCGCGGGGAGCAGGCAGGGGAGGAAGGTCATTAATACAGGCCCCGGCTGCGGAACATGGGAGCAGGGCGGGAGAGCCTCGCGCAGGCCTTCGCCCAGCTCCTGCCAGCCCCTACCTCCCCGAGGGTGCGCACAGCCAGCTCTCCCTCCCTGTTCCAGGGAGGAGCCTGAGGTCCCGAGACAGAGAGACAGACCGACCTGCCCTCTGAGCTCCTTCCGGCCACCGTGCTGCTGCTCTGGGCTGACTCTCCCACCATCAATAATTCAGCCAGACCGTCTTCAGGACAATGCGGATCCCATTTCACCCCCGGCGTGGGGTGGTGACCGGAGGTTTGCCCAGAAGCCCTACTCCTGTGGAACGGCTCCCAGGAGACCGTCCCCCCACCTCTCTACCCGCTGCAACACTTCCCACAGGGCCCACACGGCACAATTGTGGAGGCAAGTCTGACCCTCTGCTCTCTTGCTTGCTCTTGTCACTCTTCTGCACTCTGGGTGCCCCCTGCGGCCTTTTACACCCGCCTCCGAAGTCATCCTAAAGGTCCCCTCACTTAGGCCCCATTCTTGCACCCAGCTGTTTGTTGATAGAGCTCTAAGGATTAAGCTTTTATAGTTGATACGAGCTTAGGTGTAGCCCTTCCCTGAGACAGCTCCATTTCCACGGTAAGGGCCTCCAGGAGCCCACAGGCCCTTTGGCACAGAGGCCAAACTTGCAGGACAGAGGGCAGGAGGTGAGGTGATATTTGGGGTAAGCGCTACGCCCTGCAGGCCCCTCCAATGACACAAGGATTCAAATCCCGTAGGCATGCCCTACAGACAGGACCCCTCTGGACTGTCCCAGTCCCGCCCCATTGGGATGTGGCCCTGCCCCAGGCCTTACCGTCAGGAAGCCATTTTGCAGGCTGAGGGGGTCCAGAGGCTGGCCTGAGGCTCGCGTCTCCTCCAGGGCAGGCCCCAGCACCTCCTCCCAAAAGCTCTGATGGGCTCGGATCAGGCTGGGGACATTTCCAAACAGGGTCTCAGCTGACACCTGGAGGAGGGAGCAGAATTTAGCAACATGTCTTTGGTAGGTCCCTGTCTGGTAGCCCTGGCTGTGGGAGGGTGGGAGCGGGGCTCTGGCCTTCCCTCCACCTCTGTGGCCTCAAAGGGCGGAGTCCTGGGAGATGGGGGGACCTGTGGCCTGCTTGGGGTCTAGAGCAAAAGGGGAGCAGGGTGGACAGGAGCACCCAGGAAATGGGGCAGCCTGGAGGGCTCTCGGTGCCGCCCCACCCTTACCCCAGGCTCCCGTCCCCAGCTCCCACTCACGTCCGTCAGCAGTCCCACTCGCTGCAGGTTCAGCAAGCCAGCGGCTAGGAGCTAGATGCAGGGAGACAGAAGAGGGTCTCGGTGCCTGAATGCCCTCCTCTCGGGACCTCAGCCTGTTCCCTCAGTGCCTCGCCCCACCTCCCACCAACTTCAGTGCTGCAGACGCTCTGCCCAGACCCCGGGCAGGCCCGAAATCAGGGGTCTCTTGGTACCCTGCCCCTCTGGTCTGGGAGATGGGTGATGTGCTGGAGGTGGGCGAGTGGCTGCGGTTGGGGCCAGGGCAGGGCTGAGGGGGCTCACGTTGGTCACGATCTTGAGCTTTCTCACGTAGATCAGCTCGGTGGTGAGCAGCTCCCACAGTGCTTCCTGCTGGTGGCAAAGCTCCCGGCTCATCTCCTGGGGTGGGGAGAGTGCTGCTTCAGCGGGCTTTGCTGATCAGAATGGCAGGTGCCATTTATTAAATGCGACTGGATTGGCCGGGCGCGGTGGCTCACGCCTGTAATCCTGCTACTCTGGGAGGCTGAGGCGGGAGGACTGTTTGAGCTCAGGAGTTCGAGACCAGCCTGAGCAAGAGTGAAATCCCGTCTCTACTAAAAATAGAAAGAAATTAATTGGCCAACTAATATATATAGAAAAAATTAGCCAGGCATGGTGGCGCATGCCTGTAGTCCCAGCTACTCGGGAGGCTGAGGCAGTAGGATCGCTTGGGCCCAGGAGTTTGAGGTTGCTGTCAGTTAGGCTGATGCCACGGCACTCTAGCCCAGGTGAAGAGTGAAACCTTGTCTCAAAAAAAAAAAAAAAAAAAGCTACTGGATCCAGGTCACAGGTTCTAGGTATTGTGTATGTGACCTTTTGGTCCTCAAACCACCCCTCCAGCTGGTATTAGCCCCATTTTACACATGCGGCAACCGAGGCTCACAGAGGTTGGCTGTCTTGGCCAAGGTCTCACCAGTAAGTGGCAGAGCTAGGATCTGAACCATGATCAAGGGGCCTCCAAACGCTTTTCCCCATGACCCTACCTCCCGAGGCCTTTCCCTCCTCCACGGCAGAAAGCGTGTCTGCACGTCTGTAGTGCCACGGGGACAGACACTGCTTCAGGCCCACCTTGTGCCCAGGCACCAGCTCCCTCCAGGACTTCTCGATAGCCAGGCCGCTGTCACCGCCCTCTCCTATTTCCCAGCGCTGCCGGTCCTCAGGGGGCAGGCGGGGCATCCCAAACATGCTGAACGTGTGCAGCCTCACCTCCAGCTCACGGGCCTTGGTGACCTCCTAGGGGAGCCAAGAAGGGGATCAGTCCTGGCCACTTCCTCAGTACCCAGCCCACAGGGCTCCAGGAGGGCTGTGCGTGTGCACGAGTGTGGGGAGGTGAGGGTGGCAAGCAGCACTGAGTATGAGTAGGGACGTAGAGCCGGGGATCGGCCCTGGCTGCTGGCTGGAATGACAGGGCAGAAGGGATTGCTGGAACCTGGTCGGAGAGGCACCTTGTTCTGAAGTCAGGTCCCAGGACAGAGGGATCTGACCTGGGCTCCCTGAGCAGAAGGATACCTTCCAGGGGTCTTCTGGTTCAGAATGGGGTGGGGAGGGACAGAATTGGAGCCTTCAGAGGGACCTTCAAGTGGAGATCAGGGCAGGACATAGGGAACCAGTGGTCTCAGGCAATGTTTTGGCATTTGCCCATAAAATAGACATTTTCACAAAGCAGCATGGCTTACATTTTACAATTTTTTTGATACCAAGTATGTGCACAACAGACATTCCCCACCCCCCTCCATCCCAAATGCAGCTTGAGAGCAGGGATGAGGCTCACAACCGCGGTGTAGGATGATGTGGGACTTGGGGGTGGAGGGAGCCTGTCCCGCTCTCACATTACTTGGTAATTTTCGAAAACAACACAGAGTTTAATATTAATAGTTTATCCTTAGCATTTTATCAGAATGTCTTGAGTCAAAGTCACTGGGTCAATGCATGGCCCAAGGACACGTATCCCTGAGCGGGTCTCCAGACAGGGCTGTGCCTGACTTCTTGGAGGGCTGCAGGCAGAAGCCCCTCGACCCTGCCCCAGCCCCTGCGGCTTACTGGGCCTGGGTGCATGGATGGGAGGAGAGGGACCCCTTACCTTGAGTTTGGGGGAGTGAGGTGGGCCAACCCCAAAATGGCCTCCATGCCTCTTCTCGGGCTCTGGTTCTCGCAACCTCATGGGAGACAGGCCTCGGGCCTGGCCAGAACCCTTGGCAAAGGGGACATAGTGCTGGCGGCGACTGGGATCCTGGGAGGGGAGCAGGGGAGGTTCTGGGGGTGCCTCCCTTTTCCCAGAAGTCCCAGACAGGTAGTGGGGCCCAGGGTTAGCTCTAGACATCAGCCCCCATCCCCACTATGGCTGCCTGGCTGCCTCTCCCCTCAGAGCAGTGTGCTGTAGGCTGCTCCTGCCCGGGCAGCGGCTGCTGCCAGGGAAGCCACGCCGAGTGGGCAGGGGCGCGGCCTGGCTTGCCAGTGCACCGGGGGCAGACGCGCAGGCACGCACACGCCTGAGCTCTGGTGTGTGTACCCCAGTGTCTCCTGCTCACGCGTGTGCTCTCCGTGTCACGGGCTTGCACAGACAACACGTGGGCACAAGGCAGCCTGGGTTCCCACATCTCTGCGTGTCTGTGACCAGCCTCCTGCGCACATGGGGACGAGAGCACATACATGTGTGGCCTCCTCCCTAGGGGCGTGCAGCCTGTGTTCTATCCAGCTGGCAGTGGCTGCCCTTCCGTGTGAGAGGCTGAGGCCACAGAAGGCTCCTGCCAGGGCAGGCCTGGTCACATTCCTTGATTTGCCTGTGGCCTGAATTACCCCACATACTTCCTAGTTTCCCCTCCCACCCACAGCCTGCCCTATCTCCAAGGGCCAAATCCTCCTCCAGTGAGGCAGGGGATACCCCCAGTCAGAAGCAGAACTGTCCTCAAGGGAAGCCTCCAGGCGGAGGGACGGACAGGAACTCGGGCCGCCACTCCCTTTTCCTTGGTCGGGATTGGAGGAGGGCCAGGCAGGTGGAGCCAGGGGTGGAGCTGAGGTGGGCACCCCACACCCTCCTCCACCTGGGTGTGGGGACACCCTGAACCTTTGCTCTTCCTCAGTCCTGACTCAGAGGGAGGCAGGTCACAGGGAGCCCGCAAACTCCTGCTGTGTAGAGGCAGGAACCTGGGAGGTGCCAGCTCCAGGGTTTGGTGACCTTAGCTGCAGCTCCGCACCGCAGACCTGTCTAACAGCACCTCCTCCACAGGCCTGGCTTCTCCTGGCGCTCTGCCTCTCCTGCCCCAGCTGTCTAGGAGCCTGTCCCAGGCACTGCCCTCCTCTCCCCAACAACCCAGGAAAGAAGAGTAGGGTGAGGGACAGGAAAAGAGAGCCTATGAACCTGTAAGGGGACAGAGACTCCAAAGCCTGGGCATCCTCCCTCCTGCCCCACCCAGGAGGTCACCTTTGGGCACAGCCTGGACTCACCAGCATGGGGCCTCCTTGGGGATAGAGACTGCCAGTGGTGCTTTGGGCAGGGGCTCGATGACCGCCGCCGTAGGTCTCAATGCAGGAGGCCACAAGTCCATGCAGAGGGCCCTCATTTGGAGGACTGAGGGCATGCATCCCTTCTCTCCTGGGTCACCTCCAAAGGGTCATAGCTCCAGTGTTCAGGAGAAAGGAGTCCCCTGAGGCTGCAAGAGAGAAAAGGAATAGGAAGGCCAGCCTAGATCAGTGAGTGGCACCAGGCTGGAGACCAAAGGAGGAGGGAAAGAGAGCGGAGCAGGGGAGGAGAGGGCCAAGGGCTTGGTCCCTTGTTGGCGGAGGGTTGGGGAGGTGGCCTCATCTATGACTTGGTAGGGTAGAGGAGGTCCAGGCATAGGCCGTGCAGAAAGCCCCTTGTTTTTTTTTTTCTTTCTTTCTTTCCTTTTTTTTTTTTTTGAGATAGAGTCTCACTTTGTTGCCCAGGCCTAGCTCACAGCAACCTCAAACTCCTAGGGCTCAAGCGATCCTGCTGCCTCAGCCTCCCCAGTAGCTGGGACTACAGGCATGTGCCACCATGCCTGGCTAATTTTTTCTATATATATTAGTTGGCCAATTAATTTCTTTCTATTTATAGTAGAGATGGGGTCTTGCTCTTGCTCAGTCTGGTTTTGAACTCCTGACCTCGAGCAATCCGCCCGCCTCAGCCTCCCAGAGTGCTAGGATTACAGGCGTGAGCTACCACGCCCAGCCCAGAAAGCCCCTTGGAGATCTATCTCCTAACTCACATGTGTGCACATTTGGGGTACAAATTCCTACACTGGCCTCAAAGGATGCTGTTGTTCTAAGAGTAGCTGGGGCAAGGGTCACAGACAGGTCCTTGGCTTTCTGGATACCCCCAGGTGGAAGGATTCCCCTCCTACCTAGATACATCCCTTGCCCCCTGGTCCACGCACAGGCTGGGAAGAGCTGCAGGGAGGTGATGGGGGGTGGCGAGTGCAGGTGGCTGAAGACACCCCAGGCAGCTGCCCATTTTGCACAACCTTCAAGCTCAGAATGGTTTTTACATATTGAAGTAGTTGAAACAAACCAAAGAAAATAGTATTTTGGGACAAGTGAAAATTATATGATATTCAAATTCGGTGTCCATAAATACAGTTTATTGGAATACAACTTTACTGGTTTACTAATTGTCTCTGTCTTCTTTCCTGCTCGTTGTGACACACTGCATAGGCCACAAAGTCCGTAGTATTTACTGTCAGGCCCTTTACTGAAAAGTTTACTCACCCCTTAGCTGGCTCCTCCTGGCCACAGACAAGGGGGTGACTGGGGACAGATATCAGGCCACTGGCCTTTATAGGTCAGCCAAGTGGAGGAAGAGTGTCTTCCGGCCTCGGAGAATACCACCATGGAGCCAGGAGCCAGGCTGGGGCTCCATCCCTTGCCCCTAAACCTGGAGGAGGACCCACCTGCTGAGTGGGCAGGGTCTGGAGAGGACAGGGGAGGCAGGTTCAAGAACACTGTGCAGGTGCTTGTCCCCCACCAGGGGGGCCTGAGGCCCCTGCTGAGCCCTCCCCTTCCTTTCACTCGGATTTATAAGCAGAGGAGGAAAACGTTCATTGTCTCCCCTGCGCTTCCCAATAACCCTCCCAGTAAGGGCTCTGTCTCCCTCTTGCTCCCCCACCCAGGGAACCTTCTCAGCTCAGGCCCAGCTTCCCTTCCTCCCTCGAAGGCGAGGCCTTTTCCCTCCCCCCCCCCCCCCCCCCCCCCCCCCCCGGCCCAGTTCCCAGGCCCCAGGTCTCCTGCCCTCCCCCGCCCCCGTCTGCCCGGCCCTCCAGCAGCTCACCTGTGCCCGCAGGTGTCCCGGCGTCCGCTGCCTGCGCTGCCGGCCCCCGCCCGCAGGGCTCCCCGTCGCTATCGGCTCCCCTGGCGATGCCAGCCGCGCTGCCCAGCCTGGGACTGGGACGCAGCGGCCCGCGGGATCGGGCAGCGCCGGGCCGGGCGGGGAGGGACGGTGGCGGGAGGGGCGGGGTCGCGGGCGGCACCGCCCCCAGCCGGGCACACCGCGGGCCGCTCAGTGGGGCCCTGGGGACAGAGGCAGCACCCCCCCCCAACAAGGACTGCTCACTTCGCAGTGCCCTCTTCCCCTTTTCCCTCCTCACCTGAACCAACCACCCACCAGACCGGCGCAGAAGGGCTGGGACCGCGCGCTGCCCGCGCCCTGCGCTCCCGGCCAGACCCCGCGAGGCGCCAGGGTAATGAGCGGGAGCGAGAGGCGGCGCCGCTCGCATGGGGCGGCCAGGGCCATGACCCAGTGACTTGTGGCGGGAGCCCACCTCCCTTTCCGAGCGCAGTGAATGACCAGTTGTCCCAATCTGCCAGCAGGAGGGGCGTGCGCCGGGGAGCGGGGAGCACGCACTGCCCTGGCTACGGGGTACAAAGGGTGACCCTTATCTCTTAGTGGGCCCCGCTTGCGGGCCATGGCAGCGCGTGGAGGCTGTCTCTGGACTTTGCTTTCGCTCCAGGGATGAGGCCAGGTGCCAGGCTGAGGCCGAGCCGCCTCGCCTCCCCTGCGTGTGACTGAGGTGGAAGGGGCATCAGATAGGGGCACCTTCCCACTTCACTGCCGGGTGGGCTTCACAGGGGCCACCCAGCACCCCCAGTGGCTGCTACAATAGAAACTGCAGAAGGAAGGGCACTTGCTGGGCATTCCACGAAAGGACCACATTTTTAAATTTCCAAATTATGCCACGTGGTCTGACAGAAGTGCTGGGTATTTGAGATCAGAAGTGTCCTGTGGATGTGTGATCATTATAATCACCAAGTCCAAGACCCTGCAGTGGGGATGGGGCAGGTCTAAGGTCCCTACCCCTCCATCCCGCCCGTGGTGTCCTTCTTGCCAATGGTGTCTGGGTGGGTGACTAATACAACTCCTTACAGCTGTAGCGCATCCTGGAGTTCATGAACCATTTTCAGAAGCAGAATCTCCCCCTGGTTACCTGGGGAGAGAGTCTCCATTGCCCTCTCGTGTCTAGCATATTAAACACATAGATGGTCAGCGTGACTCTGATGACCCTATTCTGTTTGGGAGAGGAATCTTTATCACTGGGTGCTTTCTAATTGTGCATTCCCCGTCCCTATCCTCAAACTTGCCTTCAGTGTTCTCTTTTCCTGAGCTTGCTTTGTGTGACTGCTTTGTTGGTTTAGAAGAGTCCTGTGTACCTCTGTCCCTGAATCACCCTACCTCCTGCATCCTGCCTCCCAGAGTCCTGTGTACCTCTGTCCCTGAATCACCCTACCTCCTGCATCCTGCCTCCCTGGCCTTTCATAGCCAGAAAGGACTGGCCATGAGTTTTAAGGGGAGAAGTCTGGTGGGACAGGAACCGCAGTGGCAAGAAACCAGTGTGCCTTGTCCTAGCCCTTGCTCTTCCCCTTCACAGTGTGCGTGTATGTGTGTTGTGAGAGCTAGACAGACAGACAGATGGACAGAGAGATCCAGGATGACAAGAATAGCCATGAGGAAAAGAGAGTTAATAAGCCGGGAGGTGGCGATTACTGGCAGTATTAAATGGCACTCCGGAGACAGCTGGTGCCAAGGGCCCCTAGCCTCTCCTCCCAGTGTCTCCCAGAAGGAGGTGGAAGGAGGAGTAGGCGGGAAATTGAAATTGAGAGAGCACCAAGGACAAGCCCCGACTCACAGTGCTCTGGGGTGAGCCGGCTAGACTGGACCAGCGGACCTGGGAGAGTAACCCTTTCACTTCCCTCAAGGCTGAGGTCCAATCTCCGCCTGCTACTGCCCCAGGGCCTGTCTTCAGGAGAGGTTCCCAGGGAGTCTAGAAGCCAGAGGTGTGGCTGGGCACAGGTGTGTGGGCCGGGAGGCGGGACTCCTATGTTTTTTGTTTGCTCTGCTCTGGCCTGTCTGATCATGGCAGTGCATTGCTTGGCCCCTGCTGTGCTGCGGAGAGCAGACTGCCTGCAGGCTCAGGGAGCAATGAAGTCTGCAGATCTGGGACGTTGGAGGTTTGCCCTCTATTGAGTGGGTCCGAGGATACCCAGATACTTGTCTTTCTTCCTGGACTTTGCCCTAGACTTTCCTCACATCTCTAGCCTGAGTCATATCACTCCTCCATGCCTCAGCTCTCCCCCAGTGCAGATACTCTTTGTCAGGCCCCCAGCTTGACCCCAGAGCTGATGAGAAGGCGTCTGTCTGTCCAGGGTCCTCCAGCGGAGTATCAAACGCTTCTGCCGGAGAGCAGCCTGAGGGTAGCTTTCTGGGGTTGGCATAGGGTACTCGATGGGCAGGAAGTTCAAGGAGACTCCCTGGAGCCCTGAGCTCTGCCCAGCCTGTACTCGGGGCTGGGCGGGGACCATCTGGGCTAAGGCGGTGCTGGCAGGCACTAGCAGTCAGAGGCAGCTGGTGGGGGCTTGTGTCCTCCCTGCCCAGAGTGGAGGAGAAACTGAGGACTTGAGCGTGGGGAGCCAGGTCATGTGAGGCAGATAGACACCAGGAGGCCAGGCCACCAAGCACAGCTGCCAGTGCCCTAGACCAGGACTGGTGCCACCTTCTTTCCTCCTCCCTCCCTCCCTTCCTTCCACATTTATTGGCAGTGTTCACTTGTGCAAGGTACTAAAAATATAGGGATGACTAGAGATATTTTCTAGTCTGGGCAACATAGCAAGACCCCATCTCTACAAAAATAAAAATTTAAAAATCACTCATGGTGTACAATGTACTCTATTTGGGCGATGAGCACGCTGAAAGCCCAGACTTCACCACTATACGACGTATGCATGTAATGGAATTCGACTATACCACCTAGCTCTGTTAAAGTAAAAAAAAAGGGAAACAACTTAGCCAGGTGTGATGGCATGTGCCTGTAGTCCAGGCTACTCGGGAGGCTGAGCCAGGAGTTTGAGGCTGCAGTGAGCTATGCTTGCATCGAAGCTCTCCAGTTGGGGCAACAGAGGGAGACCCTGTCTTTGAAAAAATAAAAAATAAAAAGAAATTGAGGGAAGGCAGGCTTTCCCAAAGGCCTTCTGAGAGTCTGCCCTGATGGCTCCCTGGGGACAAGCCACCCTCCAATTAGATGATCCTGAGTGGCAGCACTTGTCCTTAGGACAAACCCTCTTCCTGGCCTTTGAGACCTCCACAATTTGACCCCACTTATGCCTCCCGCCTTTCACCTGCTGACTGCTTCCTTCCCTGCTTCTGCCTGCCCTGGCCACTGTGTTTCTTCGGAAGGCACCACCCTTATTCTGCCTGACCCTGTTGGTACCTGCAGAGCACTGGCCTAAGAGGGCAGGGACCAGCCCCTAGCACAGGCCTGGCACAGGACTGGCATCAGTGTTTGGGAATTGAACCGAACTGACTCGTGAGGGGACCCAGACAGAATCAACTTGCAGGGAGACTCACCTACACTGTCATCTCCTTCCCTGCCCAAAGGAACCACCTTTGCTTTTTAGATACCTGGAATTTTTCCATAACTTCAGTTGACATGCCTGGTTCATTACTGTAACTTCAGCATTTCCTTTATGCTCCTTCTAAAGGTTCCTGACCCCTTAGGACAGACGCACCATGTAAGGCTTACCTTGTAGGCTGATTCTGACAGATAGCTAATGGTTTCCTAGAGCACGATCTTAAGAAGAATTGAGGGAGGGGGTAGCTCAGCGGAAACAATGCTAAGATGGCTTAGCAGTGTCTGTCTTGGGGCAGGGAGGGCTGCTTCGCCTTAGTGTGAGGATGTTAGTTCACGAGACACTTTTCTTACGCTGAGCGGAGACCGGGTCACTGAGAGCGTGGGGCCTTTGCCTCTGCTGGAAGCTGATGAAAGAGACGTGAGGAGAGGAGAGCTGGGGGCTCCAAAGGCAGATTTATCTTCTTGGGGTCTCCCGGGGCACAGCTCGGAGTCAGGTGTCCGGATGTCCAGCTCTGCGCTCTGACCACCCCTTCTTGCACTGACAGCAGTCCCAGGCCAACAGGAACCTGTGGCTCAGGATGCCCAGCAGGGTCCTCATCCCCTGCCGCCCCCACCCCGTGGCAGTGTTCCCCACCCCTCTCCTCCCAGGCAGCTAAGGCCTTCAGGAATGGCAAGAGCATATCAAAAGTGAATTTCTTGCCTTTCTAGCTTTGCCCCACTGTACCTGGGAGCCATGGCTTCCCCTAGTGGCATCCCCTGGAAATGCAATGAGATTTGACGTGGTCTTGGGGACAAGAATGGACAAGCCCCCAAACTCCAGCCTTCTGAGGTGGATAGGACTCATGTGGTCTTGCAGGCCACCATTCCTCCCCACGCAGGAATACTGGCAATGCCCATGGCAGCTGCCTCCTGCCTCTGCCCTACCCCTCCAGCAATGCTTCTTTGGAGGCTGTGCCTTTGTTCAGGTGGCTCTGATCAGTGAACGTGGTCACTTCCTTCAAGCCCACTTTCTTCTAGTGGTCATTTGACTTCCTATCCCAGGTCTGCACTGACACTGGGTCTCCCCGGGTTTCTTCGGCCTGAGGGGCACTCAGAAGTAATGCATTCAGGCTCCATCACTGTGGTCACTTGTCCCCAGTTTTTCAGGCCTCTGAGTATCTATGCCATTTGGTTGGATCCTCCCACATGGATTCTGGGACCCTGTGTTTGCTTTGGCCAATAGAATGTGGAAGAAGTATGACGTGCCAGTTCTAGTCTCAGGGCTCAAAAGGCTTTGGGCACTTTCATTCTGTTGGCAATTTTTTTTCTTTTTTTTAGAGACAGGGTCTTGCTATGTTGACCAGGCAGTTTTAGAGACAGGGTCTTGCTATGTTGACCAGGCAGTTTTAGAAACAGGGTCTTGCTATGTTGACTCTGGGTCTGTCCTTGCAAATGTTTTCAGATCTAGAACAGCCCCACTTCCCTCTCTGAGGTAACTTCTACTACCTAGTAGTAGTGGCCCTTGTCACTTAGTCCAGGGTCACAGCCAGCCCTCGCGGTGGCACGTGTATTTGTCCAGGGTGGCTGACTGTCTTGGGCCATCTCATTATGACACACCTTGCCCAGCCCAGGAAGATGGGCTTATTTTTTTACCCCTTAGATTATGCACTAGCACAAAAGTCCTAAATCATTATTTCTGATTTCATTTGACAACCCTGACTTTCAGGAAGTTCTTTCTCATCCCTGACCCAAATACCTCCAGCTTAAGCTTGATTTCCTCATGCTCTGGGGAATACCCTTCTCTGTATCATGACTCCTCTTTGGATAACTGAACCACAACTCAGATTATTTTATTTTATTATTATTTTTTTTGAGACAGAGTCTCACTTTGTTGCCCAAGCTAGAGTGAGTGCCGTGGCGTCAGCCTAGCTCACAACAACCTCACACTCCTGGGCTCAAACAATCCTGCTGCCTCAGCCTCCCCAGTAGCTGGGACTACAGGCATGTGCCACCATGCCCGGCTAATTTTTTTTTTGTATATATATTAGTTGGCCAATTAGTTTCTTTCTATTTATAGTAGAGACGGGGGTCTCACTCTTGCTCAGGCTGGTTTCAAACTCCTGACCTCAAGCAATCCGCCCGCCTCGGCCTCCCAGAGTGCTAGGATTACAGGCGTGAGCCACCGCGCCTGGCCACAACTCAGATTATTTTAGCAGGTCCAAAAGGCCCGGATGCTTTCACCTTTCTGTAGAGGCCAAGTTCTCAGTTTGGGTTCCTGTGAGCAGGTGACAAGGTCTGAGGACCCCCATCCTGTGCGCCAGGCACTGTGCTGGCTGCTCAGGGCAGACTATTCAATTTCCTTCTCACAACAACCCAACGAGGCAGGTACTACTGCTATTATTCCGTTTGGTAGATGCAAGACTGAGTCTCAGGTAAAGGAATTTGGCTAAGGTCACAAAGCCAGGATGTGGAATAGCTGAATTCAGTCCCTCCGTCTAACAAGGCTTTGGAGTGGGCTTGGTCCAGTCACCGGCCTCCACACGGGAGACCACTGTGAGCATGTAGGACAGACATTCGCCTCCGACCTTGTGCCCATTTTGTGCCCGTCTCTGCCCTAATTTTGCATTAATTCTTTCCATCTGCCTGAATGGCTGCTGTTGCGGCTCTGTGCACACGCTGCTCTGTTGTTTGTAGAGTACTGTGTGCTGTGCAGGGCTCACGTGTGTCGCCCGCAGAGGCGTGCAGCCCCCTCTCTGTCCCATGGCAGGGTCTTTGCTCACAGGGAAGCCCTTCAGGCCTTTGAGGCAGCTGAACTTGTCTCCATCTCCACCCTCACAGAGAGAATGAGGATAACTCGAGCTGCCTTTTTTGTTGCCAGACTTTCCATGGTGGGTGTCTCGTCTCCTTATCCAGGCTGTAAGCTCCTTAAAAGTAAGGCCTTGTTTTTCCACGGTGCCCCACAAGGTGCTGGGCACATGAGCTGGTGGAACTTGAAATAGATACATGTGGAAATCTAATCAAGTCACTCATGGCCACAAATGCATGAGTGAGCCCAGTTGAAGTCAGTCTAGCCTGGGCCGAATGAACAGACTGACTTAGCCAACCTGCAGATTCATGTGCGAAAGGAAATGCTTGTTGCTATTTGCCTGTTAGTAGAGATTGTGTTGATGTCTGTTATGCAGCACTAATGTGGCACTAGGTAATGAATGCGACAATTTACCAGCTCCTTGACCTTTGGCAAGTTATTTAATCTCTGTGTACCTCAACTTCCTTGTCTGTAAAATGGGCATGCAGCAGACCAGCTGTCTCCTCTCCCAGTGATTGCTTCAGCTGAAGAGCTGCCTTGCCAGAGGCTCTGCTCCCTTCCCGGGGGCAGCCTGCAGCCAATGACTGGATGAGGAGAAATGCGAAGGTCTGGCACCCTCGTTCCAGTTTGGGACAACCCTGCGGGGGTGATCCTAGCTCCAGAGCTGCTCCTGGGTGATGGCATCAACTCCCTGCTTCCTTCTCTGCCTAGTCCTGCTTTGTTTCTCCTCCACAGGGGTCAAATCCAGAGACTTCCAAATAAACCTCTAATACCTCCATCTTAGAGTCTTACTTCTTGGAACTGGCCTGTTGGGGGTGGTGGTGGTAAAAGTGACCATGTGGCAAGTTCTGGCCAATGAAATAAAAGCAGAAGTGTCACATGGCAGTTTCCAGGAATGTTCCTAAAGACGGCTGCCCTCAAACTGTAAACTTGTTACCACTACCAAAAGAATTTTGAAAAACTATGAATATAGTTGTATATTTTTTGATCTGAAATTTTTGTTTATATTTTTAAATGTAACTTTTAGTATATTGTCAATATTAACACTCTAATACTATTCATTTTAATTTTAACTTTTTACTTAAAAAATTCAAATTTATTAAAAACTTGCAAGAATAATATAGTGACTTCTTATATACTCTTTACCTGAATTTGCCAATTATTTTATTTTTAATTTTTTAAAAATTTTTAATTTTTTAAACTTTTTAAAAATTTCAGCATATTATGAGGGTACAAATGTTAAGGTTATGTATATTGCCTTGCCCCCCCCC
>VSMD01005155.1:0-44723 GCA_008750895.1 Mirza zaza | reverse complement strand
TTAATTGGCCAACTAAAATATATATAGAAAAAATTAGCTGGGCATGGTGGCACATGCCTGTTGTCCCAGCTACTTGGGAGGCTGAGGCAGCAGGATTGCTTGAGTCCAGGAGTTTGAGGTTGCTGTGAGCTAGGCTGACGCCATGGCACTCACTCTAGCCTGGGCAATAAAGTGAAACTCTGTCTCAAAAAAAAAAAAAAAAAAAAAAGACTTAAGGGCCCAGAGATGGCTCACGCCTGTAATCCTAGTACTCTGGGAGGCCGAGGTGGGAGGATCGCTCAAGCTCAGGAGTTCGAAACTAGCCTGAGCAAGAGCGAGACCCCTTCTCTACTAAAAATAGAAAGAAATTAATTGGCCAACTAAAACATAGATAGAAAAAACCAGCCGGGCATGGTGGCGCATGCCTGTAGTCCCAGCTCCTCGGGAAGCTGAGGCAGGAGGATTGGTAGAGCCCAGGATTTTGTGGTTACTGTGAGCTAGGCTGACGCCATGGCACTCTAGCCTGGGCAGCAGAGTGAGACTGTCTCAAAAAAAAAAAAAAAAAATAAATGAAGGCTTAAGATAGCCCTATAATCTGATAACTTGGCAGGGTGTCCTATAGATAATATAAATATGACTGAAATGTGGGAGGAGACAGAGATAAAAATTTCACATTTTCTATTTCTATAAAGATAATTACATTTACATTAAATTGCAGTTCAAATATTTGTTGAGTACCTAGTTTGTGCAGCCTATCCACTTCATTTTTTTGACACTTCATAATCAGTAAGTTTTGGATAGTGTACTTTTTTAAAAAAGCATTTCATTTGGAAACATGAAGTTTTGAAAACACCCAAGAATTGTATAATGCCATATTGTTGTTAAGTGAATTAATATGACTTTTTATATATATTTTGACACTCTAGTTAATTTTTAACTTTCTGTAATATCATAAAGCCAATTTTAGGAAGCAGTAATTTAGAAATAGCCCCTAAAGCGATGTTTCCTACATTGTGTTCTAACACATGTTATTAGGTATTTCATGAAAAAAAGGCTTCCTCTGGAATGAATTTCAGAACTACTGCCCTAAGATCATAGATTTAAATAAATCTTTTTATTCCAAAGAAGACATTGGAATCTATAATCAAAGGAGGCAGTGAAATCTTCTGAGATTAGAGGGCCATTAATATGCCTTCTGGACTAGAGATAAGGTATAAGGAGAATTTTCAAGGTTTCTTGCAGTCATCTCTATATTTGAAAGTATTTAACTATGGAGTGTCTCTAGAGTTCTAATATATGAGTATTATTATTCCTTTAGAACTGTGAGGCAAATTTCACTTGTAAATAGTGTAGAATATGCTTTTAAAACTTTAAAAAAATTCTAAATGGTTTGTGTTATAAATAAGCAGAATTTTTAAAACAGGATTTTTAAAAACTGTATCTAAAGGAGGAAACATTAACTCTCCTGCTTCAAATGACTACCTGCCCAACTCCTTGTGCTTCAGGCTGAGCAATAGTCAAATAAATTATGAAGACATGTACATCAGTCACATATAGAAGTCACAGCTTTGAGTTTGAATTCTAGCAACCTCTGCCAGCAACCAGTTAGGCTATCTCAACAATACTCCCTTATCTAACAATACCTTCTGTGAAGAGCTGTAAAGATTAAATGATCCAGTGTATTAAAGTGACTGGCACAGACCAAGGCCTTATTAAGACAATATTACACTTCCATTATTATTCTCATGAGTATTTTGTTTTCATTTTTGCTGAAATATAAAATATCTACAAAAATTCTAATTCGTAGCTGGATTACTTTTTATCCTTATTTGGAGGCAAAAATTAGTTTTTCCATTTCTTGCAGAAATTGTTTTAGGTCATTCCGCATCTTCCCAGTACAAGGTTATTTGCTGCTGAATACAGTATTGCTGTTTCATGTAATTTTCCCTAATTTACTGCTTACAGGATGATGCTGTCAGTATAGAAAGTGGTACAAACACTGAACGCCCTGATACGCCTACAAACACGCCAAATGCACCTGGAAGGAAAAGTTGGGGAAAGGGAAAATGGAAGTCAAAGAAATGCAAATATTCTTTCAAATGTGTAAATAGTCTCAAGGTATGTGCAGAAAGATCCTGTGGGCTTGTTTCTCAGTGGCACACATTTTATAGTCAAGATGCTCTGTCAAGTTTTATTTTAAAGTTACAGCGTTCTGAAGGTTTTTTTTGTAGTTCAGGTTGCGTATTTAGTATAGTCCATCTATGTTTAGTTTTTTCGGTTTTGATTTTTGTTTTAATTTAAATGTGTGACACTTTTGAGTGTTACAGACTGTTTTTACTTTATTGTTTGTATTCAAATAAAAGGTTTTGGGAAATGTTACTCTTCTTAAGCCACTTCTGGCACCAGTTATTAAAAAGAACTGAATGTTACCTGTTAACTTTTGAGTCAGTATAAATTGAAACAGATGTCTTACTTTGTACAGTTTTTAAAATTTAACTTTTATCCTTTGTTTTATTTGTAATTGTTTTTGAAGAAAAAGGTATAAAATTTAAAAAGCTTTTGAATATTCAGTATTTGGGAAAAGGGGTTTATTGTTTGTTTATTTAAATTACTGTATCCTTAGTAGTATTTCTATTTACTTTATACAAAGGATTATTGATGTTCAAAATGTTTTCTTTTATTGTCCGCTTTGTTTTTTAAATTCGGGGTTATTTTTTCTACATGAGGGAAAATATATATTACACTATCTCATACATATGTAAAATATTTTCTAAATATCGAAATATGCTTTTTGGTAAAGTCTTGGGAAAGTATAAGAAGTCATGACTATGTGACATTTTCCTGTGTAGCCAAAATGCAGTGCTCAATGTGTCAAATTATATCCCTGTGAAAGGAGAGAAATGAATCTCAGCATATTAAAAAAAGGTGGTGTCCGTTATAGTTTGATGTTATTGTTTATTTGTATTAACCTGCTACTTTTAGGTATTAATAGATGTTTTTAAGTGCCATCGTAGTATATGTCAAAAGCTTGAATCTGTGGTTTTTCAAGTGATAAGAAAATGAAAGTTGTTACTTTAAAAGTGAAGACAGTGTCTTAAAGGGAAAAGTTAGTGTTAAATGCCACGAGATTGCCAGTAAAATCCTAAAGCTGAAAAATTACTTTGTGAGCAAAAGTGAATAATTTTTTGCATGTATCTCCTTATAGTCTCCAGTAATTATGAAGTTACAGTCCATTCTCTCCCACCCCCACCACCACTGTTCAAGTGTTCTTGTTTACTATATAATTTCTTGGGATATTTCTTTTAAGACCCAAATTTAAGGTTATTTAAAATTGTTTATACTGTACTAACAGCAGTGATTTGAGTGGCATCTGATATACATCACTTTACAAGGGAAAAATTGAGCCCAATAAAATTACCTCTTTAAGGCCATTTGTTAGTTTCCTATTTCAGAAAAATAAATTGTGTTCTTTTTTTTTTTTTTTTTTGAGACACAGTCTCGCTTTGTTGCCCAGGCTAGAGTGAGTGCCGTGGCGTCAGCCTAGCTCACAGCAACCTCAAACTCCTGGGCTCAAGCAATCCTGCTGCCTCAGCCTCCCGAGTAGCTGGGACTACAGGCATGCGCCACCATGCCGGGCTAATTTTTTTTTTTTTTTATATATATATTAGTTGGCCAATTAATTTCTTTGCATTTTTATAGTAGAGACGGGGTCTCGCTCAGGCTGGTTTTGAACTCCTGACCTTGAGCAATCCACCCGCCTCGGCCTCCCAGAGTGCTAGGATTACAGGTGTGAGCCACCGCGCCCGGCTCATAAATTGTGTTCTTATGGCCCAAGAGGTTAAAGGTGTCTACCAGAATTATCCAGTTTATTGTGATTTAGAAGAATATGATTGATTTTGTGAAAATAAAAGGCAAAATCAAAGTATTTTCATAGGTAAGTAGTTAATCTAACCTGTGATTTAAACTTCTAATTGTTTTAAAACTTTATCATGCACAATATTATAAAATGTTAACCCTAGTGATACACAAAATAATGAATTACTTTTTGGAAAAAATTAGAAGGAGCAAAGTTAGTTTACTACCACTTTTTCATTTCTAAGATACTTTAATTTTTCTTATTTCATGATTATTTTATAGGAAGATCATAACCAACCATTGTTTGGAGTTCAGTTTAACTGGCACAGTAAAGAAGGAGATCCATTAGTATTTGCAACTGTTGGAAGCAACAGAGTGAGTGTTAAGGGGTCTGTTTGGTATTTGGCTTGATTATTGGATCTTGTGTTAATATAATATTGAAATGGAATGATTTCGCAGTAGATTTTGGTATAGCTGATTTAACGATATGATTGTGTAAGAGTGAAGCTTTCTAGAAATTGACAAGTTAAGACAAGTATTATGACTGAAAATACATCTTAATATATTATTTCATGAAACAGGTTTTATACTTGTGTTTGTCTTCATAAATATTTCGAGTGGTTGAAAGAATTGACTTTCCTCTTTTTTTTGAAATGATTTTGTTATTTGTTCAAGTAGGATAAGAAGTCTGATTTTTAAAAACAACATTATTAGAAGTGTTTTAATTGTCTGCAATAAGCATTCGAGTTTGTTTTTAAGGAAGCCAAAAACTATTTTGAATCAAGAGCGATGGGTGGAGAGAGTCATGCTGACATATTTTAACATAAACGATTATTTAACTTTTTGTTAAACCTGAGGCTGAACTGGAGGATTGCTAAGATTTATTTATTCATTCCATTCACTTCTAAATGTGTGGAAAACAGGAAGATTTCCTAGTGCTTTCCAGGGAGTCTTCAAGAGTTTTCTGTTAAAGTTGAAATCACCTCTGGAAAAAATTGTCCTCTTAAGTCTTTGTAAGCTAATATTCTGGTTATTTTTTAATACTGTACTAGGTTGGAATGGCTGGATACTGTAGGAAAAAAATGCTGTACTAGGAATTAGGAGGGATAGCATAGAAATAGGTTGGTGTACTGAGAAAAAAAATACGAAGCAAATAGATTAATTGGATATGGGTTGACCACAAAAGTCACTTTGTCCTTAGCCCAAAGAGGAAAGAGAGGTGAATCTGAGAGATGTTCCATAAGTAATTTTAATTGAGTAAAATAAAATTTTATGCTTCTTTAGTAATTGTGGTAAGATTCTTGGAGAAATGAAACAGATTAATTGGATATGGGTTGACCACAAAAGTCACTTTGTCTGTCCTTAGCCCAAAGAGGGAAGAGAGGTGAATCTGAGAGATGTTCCATAAGTGATTTTAATTGAGTAAAATAAAATTTTATGCTTCTTTAGTAATTGTGGTAAGATTCTTGGAGAAATGAAACGGCATGGTTTTTTTTTTTTTTTTTTTTTTTTTTTTTTTAGACAGAGTCTCACTTTATTGCCCAGGCTAGAGTGAGTGCCATGGCGTCAGCCTAGCTCACAGCAACCTCAAACTCCTGGGCTCAAGCAATCCTGCTGCCTCAGCCTCCCAAGTAGCTGGGACTACAGGCATGCGCCACCATGCCCGGCTAATTTTTTCTATATGTATTAGTTGGCCAATTAATTTCTTTGTATTTATAGTAGAGATGGGGTCTCGCTCTTGCTCAGGCTGGTCTCGAACTCCTGAGCTCAAATGATCCGCCCACCTCGGCCTCCCAGAGAGCTAGGATTACAGGCTTGAGCCACCGCGCCCGGCCAACGGCATGGTTTTTAATGCTCACTACTTGTTTCCTATATTCGTTTCTGTTTCTTAGTATTGGTATTCTTCTATTCTCAGTCAAAATTAACTGGATAGCAGGGTAGTTGTCAATTTAGTATTTTTCAAATGTCAGCATATTTTCAAGGATTTTTTTCCCCCCCAGTTTTCTAAAAGTTTGAGAATCATTGTAACACATACCCATCTGTTCTGGGCTAGATCCTTCCTTATTCATGTTTTCTAAAATGTAAAATTTGGCTTTCGGTAGTTTTTTCCTGAGCACCGCTTAAAGGATGTTTTGATGGCATTTAAATCTCTGGTGCTTTTACTATTTGAGAAAGTCATTGAAATTCTAAATATTTGAAAGTTACCACTGAAGTTGATAACATGGGATAACAAGCTTTTTTTAAAGTGTTCAGCCAAATGTAAGTTGTGTGATATATAGCCTGCATATAGTTGTTTAGTTCCTAAATTGTTGAAAAACAATTCAGAGGAGAAGTTATGTGGTTTCAAGAAAAGATTATGGTTATTTTTTTCCTAGTTGGTTACATAGCCCATTAATTAAATTTGAATCCACTTTTAAGACATCTTATAATCTTATGAACTTTATAAGAGTTAACTTAATTTTTATATTCTTTTAAAAAAATTTGCCATTTATTTATTTATTTATTTATTTAAGACAGAGTCTCGGTTTGTTGCCCAGGCTAGAGTGAGTGCCGTGGCGTCAGCCTAGCTCACAGCAACCTCAAACTCCTGGGCCTGGCCAAAATTTGCCTTTTATATATCTATTTAAAATTTCCTTTTTTTTCTTTCTCAGTCTGCAGAAAGCCCAAGATTTAACTTTACATAAACCATTATAATCATATAAACCTAAGATTATAATACTTGGCTATAATGTTAATAGTACCAGAATTGGTATATTTTGTGCTTCAGTATGCTTATTGCAATGTTCTAGACTTTCAAAAAAAAATTCCTTATTCTCATTTAAGATGACGTTATGGCTGGGTGCGGTGGCTCACACCTGTAATCCTAGCACTCTGGGAGGTCAAGGCGGGCGGATCGCTCTAGTTCAGGAGTTCAAAACCAGCCTGAGCAAAAGCGAGACCTGTCTCTACTAAAGATAGAAAGAAATTAGCTGAACAACTAAAAATATATAGAAAAAATTAGCCGAGCATGGTGGTGCATGGCTGTAGTCCCAGCTACTTGGGAGGCTGAGGCAGAAGGATTTCTTGAGTCCAGGAGATTGAGGTTGCTGTGAGCTAGGCTGATGCCACGGCACTCTAGCCCAGACAACAGTGTGAGACTCTGTCTCAAAAAAAAAAAAAAAAGATGATATTAAAGGCTGTTATATAGTTTATTGAATTATAAATAGTCCTACTTTTAGGCTTTTTTTAAAAACCAGAAAGGGGAAATGTAATTGTCTCCTAAGACATAACCTAGTTAGCAGTCATATAAAGAATAGCTTTTATTTTTTTTTATTTTAATTTTTTTTTTTTTGAGACAGAGTCTCGCTTTGTTGCCCAGGCTAGAGTGAGTTCCGTGGCATCAGCCTAGCTCACAGCAACCTCAAACTCCTGGGCTTAAGCAATCCTACTGCCTCAGCCTCCTGAGTAGCTGGGACTACAGGCATGCACTACCATGCCCGGCTAATTTTTTTTCTATATATATCTTAGCTGGCCAATTAATTTCTTTCTATTTATAGTAGAGACGGGGTCTCGCTCTTGCTTAGGCTGGTTTCGAACTCCTGACCTTGAGCAATGAGCCCGCCTCGGCCTCCCAGAGTGCTAGTATTACAGGCATGAGCCACCACACAGGCCAAGAATATCTTTTAAAACACTAATGTAGAGATTATGTTCTGAAGTAATAGACTGCGATGATATACAAGATCCTCTTAGAGTTCTTATATACTATTATAAAATATTAATAGGTGTTTTACTAATGTGACTAAGCTATCAGAAAAATGGAAAGAAATTTATAAAATTTAGTATTACAAAATTTCATATAGTGTGTATATTTTAAATTTTATAATATGTGACAAATGAAAAAGGCCACCATACGTAGAAAGTTAATATTTGAGTAGTTGTACCTATGAAAAAAATTCATTATTAGGCAAATTGTAGGCTTTCTTATAGGTAACTAATATGTAAATGCTCTAAAACTACCCAAAGAATTTTATTGTGAATTTAAAGGATGATAAACCACAATTACTTTGGGGTATTCAGCTTTATTCACTTTGAAGAGTTGGTGCAATTATATGGATGAAATGTAAATTTAAAAGATTAGAAGCAAAAACTATTATTATTACATTATTTAATATACTCTGGGTATTATATAAAACATTAGGCTTTGTAATGGCTTCCTTAAGCTTAAAGGAACTTTAAAGGCAATAGTGTCTGTAGTATATTTAAGATATAATTGTGACTAAAATATGTTTAAAAGTTGAAGAGGGTATGTTTCTCTACTTGATGAAATTTACTGTATTTTTGTTTTCATTAGGTTACCTTATATGAATGTCATTCACAAGGTGAAATCCGGTTGTTGCAATCTTATGTGGATGCTGATGTATCCTTTCCTGGATTTTTAATATCTTTGGTCAAAGAAATGTATTTTCAATAAGTACACTAAAACTTTCCTAAATTAATTTCCTAAAATTATTGTCCTTTTACACTTTAACCAGTGCTGTTTTTTCACTATTACTGTCACATAAGATCTTCACTATTACTGTCACCATCACCTAAGAGAATCCTGGGATTTAGTTTTCCTGATCCTTAGAAATTCATTGTGGGGTGGGTGTATTGGGTAGGTGCAGATGGCTGGATGTAGGAGCATTAGAAATCCAATAATAAAAAATATTAGTAGAGATTAACTAAAATCCTCTGTTTCTTTGACCTTGTCTAGAAGTTATCATTTCTGTGTAGTTATTTTATATAATGATGAACTTGGATTGATCAGAAGCTGCGACTGGCAATCATTCCAAGTATATTTGATCAACAAAGTTAAGGGAGAGAAAAATAAATGTGCAGCTTATGAAGTAAAATATTGCAAAATGTGGGTTCATAAAGAAAAGGAAAAATTTGAAAAGCCAAAGTGTTACCTTTGCTAGCAGTAAAAGGTAGGTGATGTTTCTTCCAGATCTGTTTGAAAAACCTAGCAAACAAGACAAGGCAAGGACATTCAGTTCAGTCTTCTCTAGAAGATAAGGAAAGATGTGAGTTCTCACAGGAAAAGATGGAAAACTAAATGGTTATTCATTTTTATTTAGATATTCATAGTGAGAAGTATCAGGATGAAGCAGAGGACAGCTAACTACAGCCTGCAGGGCTGGCCACCTGTTTTGTAAATAAAGTGTTATCATTTGTTTATATATTGTCTGTGGCTGCTTTGGCACTGTAAGGACAGAGTTGAGTAGTTGTACAAACAGCAAAATAGTAAACAAAATTGAGTGTAGGGACTGTGATTTTGTTTGATCATTTGGTATGGATTTTAGAAAAACCTAAAATTGCCATTGTATAAATTGGTTGTATAAAGAAAAATGAGAACTTTTTTTTTTTTTTTTTTTTGAGACAGAGTCTCACTTTATTGCCCAGGCTAGAGTGAGTGCTGTGGCATCAGCCTAGCTCACAGCAACCTCAAACTCCTGGGCTCAAGCAATCCTGCTGCCTCAGCCTCCCAAGTAGCTGGGACAACAGGCATGTGCCACCATGCCCGACTAATTTTTTCTATATATATTAGTTGGCCAATTAATTTCTTTGTATTTATAGTAGAGATGGGGTCTCGCTCTTGCTCAGGCTGGTCTCGAACTCCTGAGCTCAAAGGATCCGCCCACCTCGGCCTCCCAGAGAGCTAGGATTACAGGCGTGAGCCACCGCGCCCGGCCCAAAAATGAGAACTTTTTACATCAAAAAATTTAGCTGCTGGGCGTGGTGGCTCACACCTGTAATCCTAACTCTCTGGGAGGCCAAGGCGGAAGGATTGCTCAAGGTCAGGAGTTCAAGACCATCCTGAGCAAGAGTGAGACCCCCATCTCTACTAAAAATAGAAAGAAATTAGCTGGACAACTAAAAATATATAGAAAAAATTAGCTGGGCATGGTGGCGCATGCCTATAGTCCCAGCCACTCGGGAGGCTGAGGCAGGAAGATTGCTTGAGCCCAGGAGTTTGAGGTTGCTGTGAGCTAGGCTGATGCCATGGCACTCACTCTAGCCTGGGCAACAAAGTGAGACTCTGTCTCAAAAAAAAAAAAAAAATTAGCGGTTGTTTGTAGGTTTCCTTGTAATCTCATTTTTAAAAAGTTTTCCTTAGATCCAGGGACAGCTTGGAATGTGTATTGTGATCATGTTTATTTTTCAAAAATAAATCATATTTCCTTAACTGGCATTTATTAGGCTGATGAAAACTTTTATACTTGTGCATGGACCTATGATAGCAATACAAGCCATCCTTTGCTAGCTGTAGCTGGATCCAGAGGCATAATTAGGATAATTAATCCTATAACAATGCAGTGTATTAAGGTGGGTTTTCTCATTAAATTATAGATCTGCTTCTTTTGAATGCACACCTGTGAAAACATGTCATCTTAAACTTTACTGGAATCAATGACTGTAAAATGTGTGATTTGATTTGTAGTTTGCTTGTTGCTTTCTTTAGACAAGACTTTGGAGACCTTTGTCACATTTGGGTAATGTAAATTAAGGAAAAATGGGAAAATGTTAATGTTTGCAATGTTTTCTTTTAAAATCATTTCCCTCCTTCTCCCTTGCCTTGCTTTAAGAGAATCTCAATGAAAAATTAACAGAAGACTGAGTCTATTTTCCAAGATACCCAAACCTTGGGGTAGAGGCTGTAGAGTCAATGGAACATAAGGGAAAGCCTAGAAAATTTATATGAAGACAAAATTTTACAAATCACTTTAATTGGCTGGTTTTAGCCCTGGGGACACAGTAGCATCACCTGATGATCTTTTAAGCCCTACATGTAGCTGAGCCTGTATTAATCCAATACAATCAGAATAGCTGCAGTGGACTTTAGCATCTTTTATTTCTTTTTACTTCAAGTTTGTTGGGTGATGTATGCAGCCAAGGTTGAGAGTCACTGCTTTAAGTGGAAATATTCATTCTCCAAAGATTTGTGAAACAATTGATTTTGAGGTATGAAACTTGAAGTGTTCTGAATTTATTGTAGCACTATGTTGGCCATGGAAATGCTATCAATGAGCTGAAATTCCACCCAAGAGATCCAAATCTTCTCCTGTCAGTAAGTAAAGGTAAGAGAAGCAAATGTTTCTTTAGTTTGCGGAAGTTGTCAGAATTAAAGTGGAGTCACTGATACTAGGCAAACTCTGAAAAGTAGAATGAGGAAAAGCCATAAAGAGAGAGTTCTCATACTTGTATCCCTAAAAAGAAAAACTATCACAGAAGACTACAAAAACCACAGCCTTGCACAAAAGACATTATAACCTTACACACAAAAAATACTTCCATAAGGACATCTGCCTCATAACTTGCTTGTTCAGCCTCAGACCAGCATCCCCCATGTTATTGATATTTGTAGCCACAGATAATTATTTCAAAACAATTATGTAATCTTCATTTTTTTCTTTAAAAACCTTTGTTTTCCTTTACCTCTCTAAATACACACATAGTTGACTCTAGAATGCATATTCCCATCGCAATGCTTTATTCTCAAATAACATCTTTTCAGAGCCTCTCTCTGTTATTTAGGTCAGCAAGTCCTTTTTATTTGGGAATAATTTTTTAAGGGACAACTAGTGTTCTAAGGAAAAAAGCCAAATTAAATTAATAGCGGTAAATTTTAGTAGAAAAGTCTCAGGCTGTATTAGCATCTTCAAAACAAGAATTGGGAAAAGGGACCATGAAATATACTTATGTCTATTAACAGCAGACCCAACTAAAATAATAGGTGCTGAGAATTAAGTATAGGTTACACTTCTTATTTACCATGTTGTATTGTGATAGTTCTAGTACTTTATGCTCAACTGAATAATTGTTTTATCAGTTTTAAGGGGCATGTCAAGAAAGTTAGGACATTTTTTAAAGTTTTTTAAGATAATTTTGCAAATAATTGTACTGCTTACCATCACCCTGTCCAATCATGTAATAAAAGATACCGCATATGAAAATCCATGTTGCTTTTTAATTTAAAAAAAATGTTTTAAAAGATTTCCTATAAAATTTGTTAAAATGCTAAGTTCTCTAGCATGAGCCTTTTGGAATATTTCCCCTAAAGAGAAGGCATTGCGTTGCTCTTTATGCCTTTGCTGGCATTATAAATTTATTCTGAGTTTAGATGAATCTCTTAGTCATTCTTAATCATTTCTGAGCTATCTGAAATGAGTTAGGTTCTTACTTCTGCATTCTGTTCTTGATTGCCTTTTCTCTTTGTATTTCTACTGTATTAATGTAGTGAAGTTTATTCTTTTCTTAGGCTTGTCAAACCTATAACCTCCCCTGCAATCTACTCAAAGGATGTCCTTAAATGAAAACTCTTACATGAAAATGTTTCATTGTCATTTTTCTCTAACTATCAGGCTTAAGTTTGGAAATCTCCACCTCTAGACAGAACCTAATACTTTTTCTTGTCTTGATAACAGTGTTTTGGCTCAGATATTTCTGTACAAGTGAATAGGTCATAATGCCTCACTTGTTCTAATATCACAACTTTTAACCCTGGTCTTCTCCTATTGTGTCAACAAGGGCATTTTTTAAAAAAAATCAAACAGTTTTTCAACATGAATAAGAATTTTGCTACAAATGATACCATCAAGAAAGTAAAAAGACAGGCTACAGAATAGGAGGAAAAACATTCATAAATCATATATCTAATAAAAGACTTGTATAAAGAACTCTTCAGCTCAATAATAAAGACAGCCCAATTAAAAAAATGGGCAAATATTCTGAATTGACATTTCTCCAAAGAACATACATGGCTGATGAGCCCATGAAAAGATGTTCAACATATTAATCATTAGGAAAATACAAATCAAAATCACAATGAGATACCACTTCACACCTACTTACGATGGCTGTTAATAAAAAATTCAGACTGGGCCAGGTGCACTGGTTCACACCTGTAATCCCAGCACTTTGGGAAGCCTAGCTGGGAGGATTGCTAGAGGCCAGGAATTCAAGACTAGCCTAAGCAACATAGTGAGACCTCATCTCTACGAAAGTATTGAAAAATTAGCTGGCATGGTGGTGCATACCTGTAGTCCTAGCTACTCAGAAGGCTGAGCCAGGAGGATTGCTTGAGCCCACGAGTTGAGGTTGCATTGATCATGCCACTGCACTGTTGACTGGGTTATAGAGCCAGATCAGACAGTGTTGAGTAGGGTGTGGAGAAATTGGAACCCCCCTCAAACATTGCTGGTGGAAATGTAAAACATAACCATTTTGAAAAACTGTGCAGTTCCTCAAATGCTAAATATAGAATTACCAATCCTAGGTATATATATATACATATATTTAATTCCTAGGGGTGTGTGTGTGTCTATCTCCAAGAGAAACAAAAACATGTCCACACAGAAACTTGTACAGTTGGAATCAAGAAACTATTTTTACAGCAATCTTAATTTCTACTATTGACACATATATTACTGCCTCTTGGTGTTATTTATGTAGTATGTTAATATTCACATACAGTATGAACATTGTCGTACTTCAAGCTCTACATGACATTTCTTTTGCTGTACATTCTATTAATATTTAATAGAAAAGATTGCTCAAATTATAGTTATATAATTTTTATAAAAGATTGTCCTATAAAATTGTGTCATGATATGTAGTTTTCATATTTTGGTCTTACTGTAGAAATCTTATAAATCTTTCAGTCTCCTTCAATTTGTTAATGTGAGTGTGGTAAAGGCAAAAGTTTGTCTTGTTCTGTGGCATCGTATAAAATTATGTCAAATCCCTAAGTATTTATTTTCTTACCTCAAAAATATATTTCCATCAAATTAGGATGTTATTTAAAGAAAATTATTTTAGGTAAATAAGCTTAAGAGTATTTTTAAGATGACACATATCGCTTATTTACTGATCTTACTGTGTTTTTCCATGTTAGTTTGTCATGAGAGGCTAAGAGTAAGCAAGAGATTGAACTTGCAGTCTCAAGCCCTTTTATAATCCATTCTTAAAAGTGGAGCCCTCATGACTTAAATACTTTCCATTAGCCGATACATCTTAAAAGTTCTGTATTGGGGATTAAATTTCCAACACATGCATTTTGGAGGACACATTCAAACTATAGCATTCTTCTCCTAGCCCCCAAAATTGACACCCTCAGATACAAAATACATTCATTCCACCCAGTAACTCCAAAAAGTCTTAATTTGTTCTAGTATCAACTCAAAAGTGCAAAGTCCAGGGTTTCATCCGTACCAGATATGAATGAGACTCAAGGCAGAATTCATCTGAGGCAAATTCTCCTCCAGCTGTGATCCTGTTAAATCAAGTTCTCTATTTCTAAAATATAGTGGTAGAATAGGCATAGGATACATATTCCCATTCCAAAAGGGAGAAATAGTCCCAAGTAAGTCCAAAATCCAACAGCAAACAACAGGAAATCTAAGGTACCAGAATAATCTCCCTTTACTCCATATCGTTTCCTGCACATTGGGGCAGGAGTTGTGCCCCGAAGGCCTTAGCAGCCTGCCCCATGACTTTACTAGGTATAGCCCACACAGCATCTCTCATAGGTTGGAGTCAGGTGTCTTGCAGCTCTTCCAGGCTGTTGTTGCATGCTGGTAGCTCTGCAGTTCTGGGATCTTGGGGATCTCAAGATCCTAGTGGAGCCCCTGTAGCTCCATTAGGCATTTTCATAGTGGGGAACTTTGCAGTGGCTCTGACCTTATAGTTTGGCTAGGCATTACCTTAGAGGGGACTCTCTGTGATGGCTCTGCCCTTGTGACAAGTTTCTGCCTGGGTCCCAGGTTGTTTGTGACATCCTTTAAAATCTAGGTGGAGAAAGCCATGCCTCCACAGCTCTTGCATTGTGTGCACCTAAAGATTTAACACTTCATGGATGCTACCAAGATTTGCTGCTTCCACCTTCTGAAGCTGTGGCCTGAGCTCCCTTGAGCTACACCTGGGGCAACCAAGGAGTGCTGCATAGGCAGGGAGCAGAGTCTCCAAAGGCTCTGGGAAGTGAATGTAGAGAACTTGTGAGTGCCTGTCTGGAAGCCTTATCCTCAGGGTCCTAGCTTTGCCTCAGAAATCTCTGAAATGCCTTGGAGGTCATTTTCCTATTATCTCGATGAATAGAATCTGGCTTCCTTCTATCCCTATTAATCTGTTTAGCAATTGGCCGCTTGGCCACATTCTTCCTATTTGCTTCCGAACACTTTTTATTTGTGCAGCCAGGCTGAGCATTGTCCAGATCTTTTTGTTTTGCTTCCCTTTTAATTATAAATTCCATCTTTAAATCCTTCTCCACTCATTTTACTGTAAGCAGCCAAAAGGAGCCATGCAGCATTGTGAATGCTTTGATGCTTAGATATTTCTTCCAAATATCCTAGTTCATTGCTCTTATGTTCTGCCTTCTACAAAGTCCTTAGGATATGGACACAATTCTGCAAAGTTCTTTACAACTGTATAGCAAGGATGATCTTTACTCCAGTTTCTAGTACTTTCTCATTTCTATCTGAGATCTCATCAGAATGGTCTTAACTATGTATAGTTTTATCAACATTCTGATCAGGACCACTTAAGTAATCTCTAATATGATTTAGGCTCTCTTTGCAGTTGTTGTCTTCTTCTGAGCCCTCACCAGAATTGACCTCAACATTCCATTCGTGGCAAAACAGGCTTTTTCTAGCGTGCTTCTCCAAATTCTTCCAGCCACAACATGTTACCCAGTTTCAAACTGTTTCCACATTTTCTGATATTTATAGGAACAGTTCAGTTTCTTGGTACCAACCTTAGTCTGTTTTATGCTGCCATAACAGAATGCCACACACTGGGTAATTTATAATGAACAAAAATTTATTTGGCTTACAGTTTGAGAGGCTTGGAAGTCCAAGAGCATACCACCAATAGCTGGTGAGGGACAGGTGCTGCATCATTCCCATAGTGGAAGGCCAGAAGAGAAAGAGAATGTGTGAGGGGAAAAGCAATTGAATTTGTAGTCTTAGGTCTTTTTATTAAATATAATTGGTATTAATCCATTTATGGAGGTGGAGCCCCATGACCTCAATAACTCATAGTAGACCCCACATCACAACACTGTTACATTAGGGATTAAGTTCTCAACACATGCTTTTGGGAGGACACATTCAAACCGTAGCACCTAGTTAATTCTACATGTGATGTAAATATTTTAAGTTGCTATATAATACAGATACCATTTTTAGGCTTTACTGTGCATAACTTAAGTGCAAACTTTTGTAGTTTTTTTATTTTTAACAAGATGTTGGAAGTTCATAGTAAATGAATGATAAAAGTTCATCTGAATTTTTTATATGTTTATACTAGATCATGCTTTACGATTATGGAATATCCAAACGGACACTCTGGTGGCAATATTTGGAGGCGTAGAAGGGCACAGAGATGAAGTTCTAAGTGCTGTAAGTTGAAAGCTGCAGGGCAGTGACTTAGGTTTACATAGCTATGAACAGTCCCATGGAACTCCATATAAGAAAGCATATGTTTGTTTTATAAAGCCTGTCAGGCAGACATTTCATTTACGTTTGACAGATGAGATTTTAATCTTACATATGAAGGAATAAAGCGAGTAAAGGCTCTTTTTGTATGTTTTTTTAATTACCTGCACAAATACTATGAACTTGTTCCTTTTCTGTTAATATAAAACCACTAAGTTAATGTTTGTTTTACTGTTTCTCAGTTGTTAAAGGAAAAAATTAAACTACTTAGCCATTAACAAACTTTTTCATCTTTTCTTTGAAGTTGAAACATAAGTTATTCACTTTTAGGAAGTGGTTTATTGTGCTCATACTGAGTTTTATATAACTTGTTTCCAACTCTTCTCCTTGGGTGGCGTGGTATTATAAAAGACCAAGTTGGTTTAAATACTCTCTTTCTATTGATGTATTATAATCCATCGATCATATTATTATATGATACAAGTGTTTTCACTAAGATTTCAGATTTTTACATTATTTTAGCTTTATTTATATTCCACATATAGCTCCCTTGATTCCTTTAGAAATTTTCTACCTCTTTGGTTTTTGTTTTTTATTTAACTATGTCAAGGGTACATATTTTGAAGCATGTAGCATATTAATTGGAAGCACTAAAATATTCCTGTAGATGGGGTTTGTATGCATTTTTGAGAATCATACCTAACTTGGGATACCCTGTCAACTTGGATTTTCTAAAAGTTACAATAGCATTCTATATCTGGCTTTATGCGTGTAAAAGCCAAGTGTACTATCCTTTATTAAGAACTCTAAATTAGAACTACTGAGTCTGAGGATGTCTTGTTGCTGTTGACAGTGAGGTAATTAGAAATAGTGTACTTGTGAATTCAATAAACACAAACCTAAAATTTTTCAGACTCTTATAAAACACTGCTCATACATAATTAAATGGAGGGTTGGATAAACACATAATACCTAGGTTAATAGGGAAAATATCCTTTAATAGTACTCTTTACTGTTATTTCTTAGAATGAAAACAGGAGACAATATATATCTCTTCTACTTAACACAGGAGTTCGCTGCTAGGAGGATAGATGTGTGAGTTTTTCATTAACTTATTGTGTGCCTTACGCTAAATTAAATAGCATCTCTGGGCCTCAGTGTCCACAAGTGATCTCTAAAACCAATGTAAATGTTTTAACTTAGAAGTACAGTTAAAGTTAAATTTCAGCTGTTTCAGGTTCATATGTTTTCACATATAGATGTCATTTTCATTGCTTGATCAGGATTGGACAGGAAGAGTAATATAACTATTCAGCTTCTTGTGCCATCGAATAATTATTCTACCTTAGTGTTCACTTTACCTTCAAAATAAAGCAAAATAAATATTTAAAGATAATTGAATAGATAAGACTAAGTTCAAGTAATTTATTTTCTTGCCTTCTGTATTGTAAAAGCTCATACTGTGGTGACAAATCAATTAAAACTGTAAATTCTTGAAGGTAGTAAACTCTGATTTATGGCTTTTATAGATAAAACCCAAAATGTAGTTAGTATTGTGGTTTAAAATACAATTTTCACAATATTACATCAGATGAAAATTGGATAAATATAACTTGGGGCTGTAATTTATATACTTAAAATTTTCTGTTTTATATACAGGATTATGATCTTTTGGGTGAAAAAATAATGTCTTGTGGTATGGATCACTCTCTTAAACTTTGGAGGATCAATTCAAAGAGAATGATGAATGCAATTAAGGAATCTTATGATTATAACCCAAATAAAACTAACAGGTAACAATTGTAGTATTCAAAGCAATTTGCTATGTTGTACTGAAGAATAATGTTAAATCACTTAAACTTATGGAATAAAGAAAGTAAAGGACACAATAGAGTCATGTTATATTAAGATTTGTTAACAGTGTAAATTCTAATTTAAGATGGTAAACCACAATTTCAAAAACTGGGGTTCTTGGCCAGGCACAGTGGCCCACACCTGTAGTCCCAGCACTTTGGGAGGCTGAGGCAAGAGGATCACTTGAGGCCAAAAGTTTGGGACCATCCTGAGCAACACGATGAGATCCCGTCTCTACAAAAGAAGTAAATAATAACCTGGGCGTGGTGGCATGTTCTTATTACTCAGGCAGCAGGATCGCTTGAGCCCAGGGGTTCTATCGAGGCTGCAGTGAACTGCGATTGTGCCACTCTACTCTAGTTTAGGTGATAGAACGACACCTCCTCTCAAAAAAGGGGGAGGGGTTCTTATCTCTCAGTCACGATAATATTAATGCATTCCTCTAAATAATGCTCACTTCATAACAGATGGAGAAAATTCACATGCAGGAGCCTTGCTTTATGGTACTATAGGGTGGGGAATTTTTCAGTTTTCCTTATATATTTTTGGAATGTCTCAATTAGTTCAGTAACTCTTTAGAATCTTATGAAGCAGTCATTAACACTTTCACTATAAACATCGTTTGTCTGCATATGTGAACTTTGTTGCCACTTTTGTTTTAGCAAAGAGCTAGAGTTTAGGTTATCAAGCTAGATTATTAATAGATTGTTAGTTAACTTTGTAAGCATCAGTAAATACTTCATTGCAGTAACATTTATTAGGCCTCCATGCCCTCTAAGGATTATTACAACTTTAAGATTTTTCCTTTAAAACACCAGGGGCTACTACAATGTTAAATTTATATTTTTAAATTATTTTTTAGGCCTCTGGAATAAAGACAAATTATATTTCCCAGTTTACAAAAAATAACATTGAGTTGTGTTAGTCTTCTCCTTGAGAGGTTTAGTCATAAGATTATATTTACTTGGCTAAAAAGCAATTAACATAATTATAGTAGATTTAGGAATTTATATTGGATCATTAATAACATTTTAATGTTTTAACAAACAAGATCCCAGAATTTGAATTAGAGGGGTTGAGATGATGCAGCCTAGTGTGCTTTTTACAAATGTGAGGAAAACATAGAGAACATATGTCCTCAGCATCTACTTTCAAAAAAAAAAGAGAACATATGAATTTCCTAAAACAACTAATTCATGACATATTCTATAATTATTTCTGATTAAAAACGGAATCACTTACTAGATTAGACATGTTAGGTATAGTATTAAAAATCACTCCAAAGTTAGTGGCAGCTTGTCTTGCTTATTGTCTTCTCACAAATATATTTAAGGGAAAAATGGTGCCATGTTTTGGTTTCCTAAGTACAGAAATTATTTGGAAAATTCCTAACTGATAAATGTGGAATTTCCTATAAGGTGTCATTTTCAGAAAGTAATGCTCAAGGCAGCACTCTCGTCATCTAAACTTACCTTCAGCAGACTTTGGAGTGATGTTTCATTGTTCCTAAAAAGATGACTGTTTTTGCAGTATTGTAGCTATGTTGACTTTCATAAACCATTAATGCTAAATTTTACAGGATTGAGTAGGTGGCTTAGTATGTTTTCTATGATAAACTTAGTGATCTCCACATTCAAGTCTTTATCATTGGTTAGGATAGCCAGAACTGAAGTGTTTTATTTTGGGTTATATATAGTAAAAGGCAGGAGCTGCAATTTTAATAAATGAAATATTATAGGACAAAGAAGTGGAGTGAGACTTTAGCTCTCAATAAACTAATAAGGTATTCATTGTATAGGTACACAGAGGAATTAATAGTCATACATTTTTTTCAAAGTTTTATAAATCCAAAAATGAAAAAGTGTGATTCTACAATAATTTTTTCTTTTAACTTTTTACATTTCCATTCTTCCTTCAGGCCATTTATTTCTCAGAAAATCCATTTTCCTGATTTTTCTACCAGAGACATACATAGGAATTATGTTGATTGTGTGCGATGGTTAGGCGATTTGATACTTTCTAAGGTATGGTAACTGCAGTTAAGATATACTTCCATTGTGTGTGTGTGTGTGTGTGTGTGTGTGTGTGTGTGTATGTATGTATGTGTGTGTTGGAACTTTGCAGGGAGGTTTTTGTGTAGTTAAGATGAATGGCAGATGGGAAACTGCCTTTTTTTCTGAAGTCTCATTATTTTGATATATTTGGAAACTTGTTTTAGGGATAAAACATCCTAGTGAATTAAACTTCTTTGTGCTCCAGTAAGATGAGAAATGTAGCTTACAAGGTGATAGTGTTCTCTGATATTTGATGTTGTTGCAGGTAACCAGCATCTCAAGCCAGTGGTTTGTTTTCTGTGTTTGTTACTATTTCAGTAAAATTTTATTTACAAAATCAGGTGGCTGGAGTTGGCTCATGGGCTGTTAGTTTGCCAACCTCTGCTCTAGCATATTGATACAGCTGCTCCTCGATTTATGATAGGATTACATCCTGATAAGGCCATCATAAATTAAAAATTTCATAAGAGGAAAATGCATTTAATATACCTAACCTACCAGATAGCATAGCTTAGCCTAGCCTACCTTAAATGTGCCCAAAACTCTTTACATTACTCTACAATTGGGCAAATCATCTAACACAAAGCCTATATTATAATAGTGTTGAATAGCTCATGTACCGCTTATAGCTAGCCCAAGAAAAGATCAAAATTCAAAATTTGAAGTATGTCAAAATTATGATGGTTTCATACCATCATAAAGTCAAGAAATCATAAGTCAAACCATCATAAATCAGGAACCATCTGTGTGTATGTGTATATATGTATTTTTTTTTTTTAGCTGATAATTTAGAGAAATTACTCATGATGTTGTATGAACATTTAGGATTGTCAAATTTGGAGAAATTGCTGTCCAGTTTCTTTTCTTGATGTGGATTTCAGGCCACTTCACATTTTCTTAAGCAGAGCCTGATTTATTTTTTTCTTGGCCTTAATGTCTATAGTTTTAGTGGTTTGTATTTTTCCTTAAACTTTTGATCTTGAAATAATGAGATTCACAGGAAGTTTTGAAGATAGTTCAGAGAGGTCCCATCTGACCTTTACCCAATTTCCCCTAATAGTTACATCTTATGTAACTATAATACAATATAAAATCTAGGAAATTAACGTCAGTACAATGTGTGTGTATGGTTTTGTCATTTTATCATGTGAATTTTGTCATTTCAACACTGTTACAGTTTGGGACCTTTTAAGGTTATTTTTTTCCACTCAGTATAATGCCCTTGAAGACATTCATCCAAGTTGTTGCCTGTATCGGTAGTTCCCTTTTTTATTGCTGAGTAGTATTCCATGGTATGGATGTACCACAGTTTATTTAACTATCTATTGTAGGATGTTTTGGCTGTTTCCAGTTTGGGGCTATTACAAATAAAGCTGCTAATGAACAGTTGTGTACAGGTTTTTGTGTGGACTTAAAAGTTTTCATTTCTCTGGGTAAATGCCTAGGAGGGCAATTGCTGGGTCATGGTTAAGTTTGTTTAGTTTTTTAAGAAACTGCCAAACTATTTTCCAGAGTGGCCGTGCCATTTTACATTCTCACCAGCAATGTATGAGAGATCCAGTTTCTCCGAATCTTCGCCAGCATTTGGTATTGTCATTATTTTTTATTTTAGCTGTTCTGATAGGTGTGTAGTGATATCTCCTCGTGGTCTTAATTTGCATTTCCCTGATGGCTAGTGATGTTGAACATCTTTTTCATGTGCTTATTTACCATCCATATATCCTTTTTGGTGATGTCTCTTCATATCTCTTTTGCTCATTTCTAATTAGATTGGTTTTTGTTATTTTTTTTTTAACTGTTGAGTTTTGAGAATTCTGAATATATTCCAAATATGAATCCTATGTCAGATATGTAGTTTGCAGATATTTTCTTTCAGATGGTAGTTTGTCTTTTCATCTTCTTAATAGGGTCTTTCACAGAGCACATGTTTTTAATTTTTATGAAATCCAATTTATTGGGTTTTTAAAAACATTTTATGGATCATGTTGTTGATGTTATATCTAAGAACTCTTCACCAAGCCCTAGACCTTAAACATATTCTCCTGTGGCTTCTTTTAAAAGTTTTATACTGCTGTGTTTTACATTAAATGGATGATCCATTTTGAGTTGATTTTTGTATAAGATACGAGGTTTAGTTGAAGTCCCTTTTTTTTCCCCTCTGTGGATATTCAGTTGTTCCAGCAGCATTTGTTGAAAGATTATTCTTCCTCCATTGAATTACTTTTGCACCTTTGTCAAAAATTGTCTGGCCATCCTTATGTGGGGCTGTTTCTGGTTTTCCAGTTCTGTTTCACTCTCTGTCTCTCCACTAGTATTACACACACGGTCTTCATTATATTCTATATTATTCTTGGAATCAGATAGATTTCTCCCACTTCATTCTTTTTTTTCAAAATTGTTTTTAGCTATTATAGTTCCTTTGTCTTTCCACATAAATTTTAGAATAATCTTGTCTATATTTATAGAAAATCTTACTGGTCTTTTTTTTTTTTTTTTTGCAGGGAGAGAGATTTTGATTGGCATTGTGTTAAATTGTGTTAAACCTATATATCATTTTGAGGGGAAATAATGTCTTTAGGCCAAGTTTCCTAATCCACAGCTATGGTATGAGTCTTTTATTTAGATCTTCTTTGATTTTTATCATTAGCATATAAATCATGTTTGTGCTTTGTTAGATTTATACCTAAAGGTTTTTTGAACAATTACAAATGATATATTATTTTTTAAATTTCTATTTTTATGTGTTCATAGCTAATATGTAGAAATACAGTTGATCTTTGCATATTGATCTTGAATCCTGACACCTAACTAAACTACTTATTCTTGAAGGGTTTTTTTGGTGAATTACTTGGCAATTTTCTATGTAGACCATCATGTCATTTGCAAATTGGGACAGTTTTATTTCTTCCTTTCTGATAGGTATCCCTCCTCTCCCCTCCCCTCCCCTTTTTTCTTTTTGCATTGGTGAGCTTTTAGTCCTGTTTATTTCTTCCTTTCTGATAGGTATCCCTCCCCTCCCCTCCTCTCCCCTCCCCTCCCCTCTTTTCTTTTTGCATTGGTGAGCTTTCAGTCCTGTGTTGAATAGCAGTGTTAATGACATTTTTGACTTGTCATTCAGTCTATCAGCATTAAGTATGTTAGTTGTATGTTTTTTGTAGATTTTCTCTAATTTGATACAATCGTATGGTTTTTCTTCTTTATCTTGTTAAAATAGTGGATTATATTGATTGGTTTTTGAATATTGATCTAGCTTTATAACACTGGAATAAACTCCACTCAGTCATGCTGTGTAATTCTTTTTATATGTTTCTGAGTTCTGTTTGCTGATTTTTTTTTTGAGACAGAGTCTCACTCTCTTTCCTGGGCTAGAGAGCCATGGCGTCAGCCTAGCTCACAGCAACCTCAAACTCCTGGGCTTAGGCGATCCTCCTACCTCAGCCTCCCAGATAACTGGGACTACAGGCACCGTGCCCAGCTAATTTTTTCTATTTTTAGTTGTTTGGCTAATTTCTTTCTATTTATAGTAGAGACGGAGTCCTGCTCTTGCTCAGGCTGGTCTCTAACTCCTGAGCTCAAGCAATCTTCCTGCCTCAGCCTCCTAGAATGCTAGGATTACAGGTGTGAGCCACCGTGCCTGGCCTGTTTGCTAATATTTTGTTAAGGATTCTGTGTCTGTATTTATTGTTCTGAATTTTTTTTTACTGTTTTTGTCTGGTTTTGTTATTAGTAGTACTGGCTTCATAAAATGAATTGTCAAGTGTTTTGTCTTCTATTTTCTGGAAGAGATTGTACAAAATTAGCATTAATTCTTTAATTGGTTGGTAGAATTATCCAGTTAAGTCATTGGGGCCTAAAAAGTTTTGAGAGGGATTTTAAAAATTATGAATTCAATTTCCTTAATAGTTATAGGGCTGATTAATTAATAATGAAAAGGATGATTAATTCAGATTTATCACTTCATATTGTGTGAGTCTCAGTAGTTTGTGCTGTTTTAAGGAATGGGTCCATTCCATCTAAAATAAAAATTTATGTGAACAGAGTTGTTTGTAGTATTCCATTATTAGCCTTTTGGTATCTGCTGGGTCTCTAGTGATAACCTCCATTGTATTCCTGAAATTGGTAGTTTATGTCTTTTTTTGTCGGTCTTATTAGAGATTTCCAATTTTATTGAGCTTATTTCCTTGCTTTTCCTGTTTTGAATGTTATTGATATCTTCTCTTTTGTTTGCTGGGGGTTTATTTTGCTCAACTTTTATACTAGTTTCTTTAGGTGGGAGCTTAGGTTGTTGAATCAGTTCTTTTCACTCTTTTGAGAATTTGTTTTATGGCTCTATTTTAGATAGGTTCCATGGGAACTTCAAAATAATGTGTATTGTATTGGGTGGAATGTTCAGTAAGTGTTTAGATATTGCTGGTTGATGGTGTTATTGAATCTTATATATCCTTGTTGATTATTTTTGTCTACTGTTTTATCAGTTTTTGAGGGGCCGGTGTTGAAATCTTTCTTCATCTGCAACTGTGGATTTTTCTTTCTCCTTTCAGTTCTCTCACATGTTTTGTAGCTTTATTCACATTTAGTATTGCTTTGTCATGGGGGCTTGCCCCTTTTATCATTATGTAATCTTTTTTGAACCTTTTATTTCTAATCTATGTATATTGCTATATTTTAGTAAGTTTCTTATAGATGACATACAGTTGGGTCATATTTTTTTAATCCATTCTGCCAATCTATCTTTTAGTTGGTTTATTTAGACCATTTATATTTAAGCCTTAACATCAGTTATTGCTTTAAAGTCTGCCATTTTGCTTTTTTCTTTCTTTCTTTAGGTTTTTTCCCCAAACTTCCTATAGGTTACATGAACACGTTTTAGAATTCCATTTTCATTTATCTGTAGTATTTTATTTATCTGTAATATTTTCAGTCTTTTATCTATATGTATTATAACTTACCATAGTCTGCTATATATTGACATTTTACCAATTTGAGTGAAGTTTACATCACTTTATCACTTGTTCTTCTCCGTTTATAATATAATTGTCTTGAATATTTATTTTACATTTGAGAACCACATCAGATGGTGTTGTAATTTTTGCTTTAACCATCAAATGTAATTTAGAAAGCTCAAGAGGAAAAGGAGAGTATTGCATTTACTCATTTTGCTTTTTCAGTTGTTTTTCCTTACTGGTAATTCTAAGACTCCTTCTTAAGTCATTGCCTTTCTGTTTAGAAAACTTCCTGTAGCCATTCTTTTAGGGTAAGTCTGCTGGTGACAAATTCTCGATGTCTTTCTTCATCTGAGAAACGGCCTCATTTCTGCTTCATTCCTGAAGGCTATATTCACTAAATTCTGGCTTCACAATTATTTTCTTTCAACACTTGAAAAATGTGCTCCCTCTTTGGCTTCCATAATTTCTGACGAGAAATCTGCTGTCATTGGAATTGCTTTACCCTATAAGTAAGGTGTTCTTTTTGTCTTACTGCTTTTAGGATTTATTTCTTGCCTTTAGTTTTCAGATTGAGCATAAGTATACTTAGTTCGAGGTTTGAGTATGATCTGACTTGATGTGAATTTCTTTGGGTTATCTAACCTTCTTGATTCTGTAATAGGTTTATGTTTTAGGAACATACTTTGTTCCAGATTTGGAAAGTTTTCAGTCATTACTTGAATTTTTTTTCAGCCCTGCTCTCTTTTCATCATTTTGGGACTATAATGCTAACAATGTTAGATTTTTTTGTTTGGTCCTTGGGACTTAATCATTTTTTTTAAAGTCTGTTTTCTTTTTTGTTCAGATTGAGTAATTTCTGTTGCATTACTTTTAGATTTACTGACTCTCTATCCTTTTCTCTTGGTGTTGAGCTCATCAATTGAGTTTTTTATTTTGGTTATAATAGTATTTTTCAGTTCTGGAATTTCCATTTGATTCTTGTTCTGTTTCTTTGCTGAGACTTTTGTTTGTTATAAGCATGTTTGTGTTCATTACAGCATTTTCATGATTACTGTCTTAAATCCATGTCAGATCTGACATTTTTGTTATCTCAGTTTGGCATCTGTCGATGATCTTTTTAAAGTTGATATTTTCTGATTCTTATTATGGCGAGTGACCTTTGATTGAAACCTGCATATTTTGGATACTGTGAGACTGGATCTTATTTGGATCTTCTCTTACAGCAGGCTTTCTCTGATATTTTTTTAAAAAGCTGGGGAAATGAGGAGCACTGCCTTGTGATTGCCAGGTAGGGGTGGATGTCCGGGCTCCCCACTCGATTGACTTGGTTTTGGTAGCTCGTACTGCTGGGTGGGTGTTGGAGTTAAGGTTTTCCATAGGTCCCAGCTGACACCACCCTGGCTGCGAGGGACCAGGAAGCCTAATTACTGTTCCCCTAGTGGTCTCCACTGACATTGTGGATAGTTGGTGGTGGCCTTACAACTGAGTGGTTAGGAACATCCTAACTGTACTAGGTCTTCTGATAGCACCCCAGCCAGAGAGAGTAGGAGGGTTACCCCATTACCACAAAGAGTGGTAGGTACTTGAGGTGCTTAGTTACAACCTGAGAATGGCTTTTGACTGGACCTTTGCTGTTTCAGGTGGAGATGGGTCCACAGATTTTTTTCTGTAGTTTTTTCCTGTGGTGTTTGGCTGGAGTAGAGCATTTGTTGTCTGAAAATTTTATGTCTTGTTAGGCTGCCGCTTTATTGGTCCTTTGGCTAGAAAGAGCAGTCTCTGTTGAAGCTTTTTTTGTCTTCGCCCATTAGCATTTCTGAGCCGCTGCCTTCTCTAGCATCCGATCTGGGATATATAAGGCAAAAGAAAACCCAGAGAACTCAGCACTATATTGTTCATGTTCCAAGGGTTCCTAATTTGTCTGCCTTGTGTCAAGACTGCCTGCAGTCTTGTGTTTGCCTTTATACATGATATTCAGACTTTTAATCTATACTTAGTGGAAAAATAGGGAATATTACATCTGCTCCATCATTTTTATAGCAGAACTGAAAAGCCAGTAGCATTTTAAAATTTCTGTTCTTAGAACTTATTTAGTCCACAGGAAAAGATTTCTGAATTTTAGGTGGGAAGCTGAACCAAAATACACTGGTGGTCTCAAATCTGGCTCTGCATCAGAGTCACTAGGAGAACATTGGAAAAATAGATTCCTAGACCTCACTTCAGAGATTCTAAATCTGGCACGAGGTCCTGGGAATTTGTAATTTTGTAAAGCTCTGTAGATAATTTTGAAGTGCAGCAATCCACTAGCTCTGGCAACTTCTTTTTACCTCTTTAAGCTTTAGTTTCTCATGAGGGAGCTCTAGTAATTAGGAATTCTTTACCAGTGCAGTCAGTAAGCAGCACTCAAAGAGCTATTTTATGTTTCTTTTGCCTTGCCCTTTCTGTTAGAGATTCTGATTCAGTAGGGCTGAGGCCAAGATGAATCTTTTGGGAAAACTTCACAGGCTTATTGATCCAATTATGCATTTAGTCAAGAGTCATCAAACTAGGTGGTTTCTAAGGTACTTCACAGTTATGAACTTGTATAACAGATACCGTATAGCACTAGGATTTCAAAAGTCTAAAATAAGTGGAGAAGAAAAAAGAATGTGTTGTCCCCAACCTAATCTTCCAGTGGCCCTGCTGTGAAACTGTTTAAATGCTAGTGAATCCCACAGGGCTACCTCATGTGACTGTATAGCCTGTCCTGTAAAACTCTAGGGCTCACCTACACCAGTGTTTCTCAATCCCAGTGCTGTCGGTGTTGGGTCTGATAATTCTTTTTTGTGGACAGCATCATAAGATATTTGGTAGCAGTTCTGGCCTCTACACACTAGAGCCCAGACACATTGCTCTATGTCCATTAGTGGGCAAACCACCCACAGCTTTGCAGTTTCCTTCCATTGTATCCTTTACCACTTACTGCTTAATTATAAGCATGTGTGTAAAGATTTGATGTTATAGGATAGGAGAAGTATAACTTTGCAGCCTTTTCAATCCCACCCCAATATCAGTGTCTAGATATCAAACCACTGCTTTCCTATTCCCTATTAATAACTTGAGTTCTAAGGCACTTTCTGTGAGTTCATCAGCTTTCCTAAGACATGTACTGAGTTCCTACTGTGTGGCACAGACACCGTGGATGAAGGATTAATAGTTAACAAATGAGGTAAAGGGGGACCACCTGTGGTTAGAAGTGAAATGAGAAATTGAATGGGGAAAGGTGAAACTAGTTCAATAGGCAAGGGCTTATGAAGAGCCATGTTTTGTAATATTATGTACTTGTAATTGTACCTTTGCTATAAAACAAAGTCTCTGGGTGTCAGAGTATCTAGAGCTGAACTTGGTTTGATTTGGAAGAGAAACTGTGACTTCCAAAATGAACATTTCAGACAGTGTGATTCTTTTGTATTGTCTAATTCTGTTGATAATCAGATTTTTTGTCCCTTTAAGTGTGGATATTGACTCTAAATATAAATGAACGTATATCACTGTGCTTGGTAGATGGATTAACCAGGTTCTAAGAGCTGTCACTTCTAAAATGATAGTGGAGAAAAGCTTTGTTTTTAATATTTTAAATTCAGTTCTACAATTAACATTTCTTTTCCTCATTTCTCTTTTTTAGTCTTGTGAAAATGCCATTGTGTGCTGGAAACCGGGAAAAATGGAAGATGATATAGATAAAATTAAACCCAGTGAGTCTAATGTGACTATTCTTGGGCGATTTGATTACAGCCAATGCGACATTTGGTACATGAGGTTTTCTATGGATTTCTGGCAAAAGGTATGAACATATTTCTAGATTTTGAAATGATTTGACTTATGCAAGACCATTGCAAATCTAGCTTTTTCTGTTGTGTCCATGTTTTTTTCCTCTTTAATGTTGTGTTGATTACTTTGCCCTTTGTTGTTACTCTACCTTTTTGACTCTGCGCACCATTTGCAGTACTTACTGAAGTGACATTGACAGGTAATGATGAAAGATGGGTGTTTATGTTCAATAACAAGTATTAACATAACATTACTAAGACTTAATGTTTTAGTACAGTGTTAAGCTTATGTAACTTCTTCCTAGAATAATGTAGAGAAAAGTCAGGATGGAAGACAAAATACTAGTTATCTAAAATTTTAAAGAAATCTGTTGGATTTTGTGGTAACAAATTACCTGGGTATTTATTTCTGTAAGAAAGCTTTGGAAGAGTTTTCTATAGCTTTTGCTGTAATTCTTGAATGCAGAAGAGAAAGTGAAGTACCATGCCAACAATGTAAATGTAAAGCCCTTCATAAATTTACAAAATGCCGCCTTTTCCGCTCAAGACACTTGTTAAGTATTAATTGCTCTTACTCGTATTTACAAATCAGGAATATAAGGTCCAAGGCCATAGTTAAGAGTCCAGCAAAGGCTGGAGCTGAGGTTTTTTGAAATAAAGATAACTTGGAATTGCTTGAATGTTTAGAGCTTAGTGATTTTATTAATTCGATATTTTAAAAAATATGTTTATACAGATGCTTGCACTGGGCAATCAGGTTGGCAAACTTTATGTTTGGGATTTAGAAGTAGAAGATCCTCATAAAGCCAAGTAAGTATTTAGAAATGTCTCTTTAAAATATCTGCCTTTTTCTCAAATTTTATGCCAATATAGAGAAAATAATTGATCTTTGCAATGCCATCTTTAAGTCATTTTAACATTTAACATTTTAACATCCTTAAGTCATTTACATCTCAGGGTTAAAGAATTTCTGCTTTATTCCGATAATGATTATTTCTCATGATTACCTTAGTGACAAATTATTTCTTTTTTATACAAGTTATGTGTGCTTCTTGAACTTAAATATACCCAAATTGTATAAAATTTGACATTGAGCTCTTAGTGAAAGAAGTATATTCTGGTTTTAAATGCTTTTTATATGACTTGGAACATGTGCTCATTTTCTTTTTTTTTTTGAGACAGAGTCTTGCTCTGTTGCTCAGGCTAGAGTGCCGTGGTGTCAGCCTAGCTCACAGCAACCTCAAACTCCTGAGCTCAGGCAATCCTACTACCTCAGCCTCCCGAGAGTAGTTGGGACTACAGGCATGCGCCACCATGCCCGGCTAATTTTTTTTTCTATATATATATTAGTTGGCCAATTAATTTCTTTCTATTTATAGTAGAGACGGGGTCTCACTCTTGCTCAGGCTGGTTTCGAACTCCTGACCTCGAGCAATCCACCCGCCTCGGCCTCCCAGAGTGTTAGGATTATAGGCATGAGCCACTGCACCCGGCCATGTGCTCATTTTCTAATTCACTGTTTTAAGGTAGACACTGACATTATGGTATTTAACCAGTTGTCATGTTTTTTCCCTAGATGTACAACACTGACCCATCATAAATGTGGTGCTGCTATTCGACAAACCAGTTTTAGCAGGGATAGCAGCATTCTCATAGCTGTCTGTGATGATGCCAGTATTTGGCGCTGGGATCGACTTCGATAAAATACTTTTGCATAATCAAAGTTAGTGTGTGTTGTCTGTGTAAAATAGAATTAATGTATCATGCTAGTAAGGGCACATAGAGCATTTTAGAGTTGTCTTTCAGCATTCAATCAGGCTGAGCTGAATGTAGTGATGTTTACATTGTTTACATTCTTTGTACTGTCTTCCTGCTCAGACTCTACTGCTTTTAATAAAAATTTATTTTTTTAAAGTTGTGTGTTATTTTATTTTCTTTGTGATGGAAAAGAGTTGAAAGTAATAAAATTATGCCTTGTCTTTTTGTAGTGGTCTTTTTTGTAGTTCTGGTAACTAAAAAGCTATATAATGTAGAGATTAATCATAGGCTATAGAACTAAACTGTGAATTCAGATCTTGGGTTTGCCACCATGTGACTTTGTTTTTGGATAAGTAACTTAACATCTCATTGCCTGTTTCCTCACATGTAAAAAAGGAATAATAATAATCTACCTTAGGGTTATTGAGAGGATCAAAAGATTTAATATATATCTGGTAATTAGAACAGTATTTGACACAATAAACATATTTTAAGTTTATAATTATTGATTATATTTCCTGTGGTTTTACATTTTAAATTATTTTTTCTATAATGGTTTTATAAGTAATGTTTAAAATACTGTAGAGTTAGAACATATAATAATGTTTTAGCCTTCTTTACAGTTGAAAAAAATTATCACCGTTAGATTTACAACTAGGCCATTAGTAACCTTAGGGGAAATATTTTGTTAGAGCAAAGGAGGAGAGGACATACACGCTTAAATGCAATGGCTTGAATAATTAAACAGTTGAGAAGTGTGTCCATTTAGTGCATTGTCCCCTTTTCTAGAAGCATGCTACTGGTTAGGAGAGAGAAGTCGATTGAGGAAATCATACGGTTGAGAGTAGTTGGTTATTTTTTCTCAGTCATGGGCACATTACATTTATTTGTGGGCAAAAAATCGTGAAAGAATTAGGACCGAGATCACATATCGAAGGGGTTAACCTGAAGCAGAGGGAATGAAGAAAGCCTGAGTGGTCATAAAGCTAAGGTAAAATGAGGTGAGCGAGGGTAAAATACAAAAGATTGAATTTTGTCAAGTTTTTAAAAAGATTCATGAACCTTGTTTTTATAAATAGGTATATTTTTAAAATTTGGTTTTGATATATAGTATTTGAGCTGTCTCTGAAGCAAGGTTTATTTTCCTGAAAATAGTACAATACTTAACCCTCAGTAAATGGGTAAACTTTGTCACCATTTAACCATCTTGGTCCAGTGGGTACTTCAATTTTTTTAAATTAGAAATTTTAATAGAAACTTAGCCAGCAAAACTTTCTGGAAAGTAAATTTTGACTCACATCATAAAAGGTAATACTGTCACATCCTTTTAGCAAAATGAGATGGTCCATGTTTTGTTGGAAAATACTATGTGATGAAATCCTTTATGTTGCATGACCAACTGGATGAAAATACCATCTTTTGGTGCTTAGAAATATTGATTCTTGAGTTTGAGAAAATTCTAGGATATGGTCATTTGAAGACTCAGGCTGAGATGATCACTCATGTTATACAATCAATTATCATCATGAGACTCTAGAATGGTGCTGTCTTTGTCTTTTGATTTATCTGAATACTGGGAAACATCCTCTATAAATTTCCTTCTCATGGGCAGAAAGTGAAAAATTTTGAATTCTCCACTGTTCAATGAAAGCTAAAAGCAGACTACAAAGATGGTTTCTTCTCTCTTTTATACCTTCTTGGAAAGTGATGAACTATTTGGGCAGTGCAGTAAGAAGAATGAAGAATGACTGTTTCAGTATTATATCTAGATAATTCGTTATGTTTTCCTTTTGTTATTTTAGTATTTTTAAAATGTGGTTGGGAATAAGTGATGAGTAATGATGAATTCTTAGTTTGATGAAATAGGAAAAGATGCCCAGGTGTACAGAAAATAAGATAATGTCCCATAAAGTATTTGGACTTGAAGGCCCATATGTATTGCAAGATAGAATGAATTTTGTTTACAAAAACAAAAATTTCCCTTTCTTTGAAGGACCTCTAAGAAAAATCATGAAGTATATTTATAAATAGAACTTCCCAAAAAGGAAACTTAGAAACAACTTGCAGTGGATCCTGATGGACTTTCAAAGGTTAAAGCTAGTACAAACAATGAAAGGTCCAGGAGGGAGAACTCAGAGGCCAGTTATCAGTCACATTCTTTATGCTCTATTTCTGTCTTCTCCTTACCCTGAAATACTGAGGGAATAACATCTCTCTTCCTGGTGGAAGCTATCTAGAGGCCCACAGCTACCAGTTATGTCATTAGCATATAAAAAGACATTCTTTCCCCTTTGGTGATTACCAGGGTCACCAGAAGATCTTGTGTCAGGAACTGGAAGCCAAGAACAAATATATATTCTTTTAAATTTTATTTTAAATTGACAAATAATTGTATATATTCCTGGGGTATAATGCGATGTTTTGATACATATATACATTGTAGGACGAGTAAATCACGCTAATAAATCTATCACTTTGTTCTTGATCTTAAGGGAAAAGCTTTCAACTTTTCACTGTTGAGTATGATGTTAATGTAAGGCTGGTGGCGGGCCCTTCTCCCCTCCCTAGATAAAAAAAAGAAAAGGCTCACCAGACCAGACAACCCTGTTGAGAACAACCACACCCGGATAAGAAAATTTTGGTTCCTGGATTCCCCTATTTCTCAATGACCACCAATGGTCACAATGGAAAATTCCCAGCTCTTCCCGCCAAAAGTCCCCAGCCTGCCTCAGACAGCATAAAAGCCTTCACCCCTTTCAAATGGGCACAACTTCCCAGACACCCCCTCTTAGAACTTGTGAACCTCACCCAGGAGCGCTCAATAAAGCCATGTTGTTTTGTCCTACTTTGTCTTTTCCTCTTGCGGCCAAAGACTACAGTTAGCTGTGGGCTTGTCATATATGTCCTTTATTGTGTTGAGGAACATTCCTTCGCCCATTTTTTTTTTAGAGTTTTATCATGAAAGGGTGTTAAATTTTGTCAATTTTTTTCTTCAACTATTCCGATCATGGTTTTTGTGCTTCATTTTGTTACTATGCTGAATCAGATTGATTTGTGTATGTTCAAACATCCTTGCAACCCAGGGATAAGTCCCACTTTATCATGGTGAATGATTCTTTTAATGCACAGTTGAATAACAGATTGCTAGTATTTTGTTGAGGATTTTTGCCACTATATTCATCAGGAACGTTGGCCTATAGTTTTCTAGTGTCCTTGTGTGGTGAGTTTTTCCTCTTTTTCTCTTAGTAAGTCTAGCTAAGGGTTTGTCAATTTTGTTTAGCTTTTCAAAAAACCAATTCTTGGTTTTGTTGCTTTTTTCTGTTTTCCTAGTCTCTATTTCATGTATTTCTGCTCTGATCTTTATTTCCTTCCTTCTATAAACTTTGGGTTTAGTTTGTTCTTTTTCTAGTTTTGTAAGGTGTAATGTTGATTGTTTATTTGAAATCTTTTTTAATGCAGGCATTTAATGCTATAAACTTCCTTCTTTAAACTGTCTTTGAGGTATTCCATAAGTCTTTTTTTTTTTTTGAGACAGAGTCTCACTTTATTGCCCAGGCTAGGGTGAGTGCCATGGCGTCAGCCTAGCTCACAGCAACCTCAAACTCCTGGGCTCAAGCAATCCTGCTGCCTCAGCCTCCCAAGTAGCTGGGACTACAGGCATGTGCCACCATGCCCGGCGAATTTTTTATATATATTAGTTGGCCAATTAATTTCTTTCTATTTATAGTAGAGATGGGGTCTCACTCTTGCTCAGGCTGGTCTCGAACTCCTGAGCTCAAATGATCCGCCCACCTCGGCCTCCCAGAGAGCTAGGATTACAGGCTTGAGCCACCGCGCCCGGCCTATTCCATAAGTCTTGGTATGTTGTTTCAATTTTCATTTGCCTCAAGATTTATTTATGTGTGCATAGAGATAGGAGAGAGGGAGAGAAAGACTTGCCCAGGCTGGAGTGCGGTGGCTAGTTAGGTGCTATCATAGCACATTACATCCTCAAATTACTGGGCTCAAGCAATCCTGCCTCCTGAGTAGCTGGGACTACAAGTGTGTACCAGCATGCTTGGATTTCAAGATATCTTTAATTTTCCTCTTAATTTCTTCTTTTAGTCAATAGTTGTTCAATATGTTTCTTATAAAGTGTCACAGATAGTTGTAGAAAGGCTAAAACCAACTTTGATATATTGGCTATTTACTAGATTTCTGAAAAGACAAGACAGGGTTTTTTAACTGCATACTTAAAAGTTTCAAACATATGGAAGCGTGAAGAAAGTAATGAATTCAGTGTATCAATAATCAAGCTTCAACTATTATCAATACATAGCCAATCTTGTTTGAGCTGTACACCTACTGGATTATTTTGAAGCACATCCCAGACAAGTCATTTTATCTGTAAATTTAGTCTATATTTCTAAGAGAGACTTTTAAAATGTATTAATGATACTATTCTTTTTTTTTTTTTTGAGACAGAGTCTCACTTTATTGCCCAGGCTAGAGTGAGTGCCGTGGCGTCAGCCCAGCTCACAGCAACCTCAAACTCCTGGGCTCAAGCAATCCTGCTGCCTCAGCCTCCCAAGTAGCTGGGACTACAGGCATGTGCCACCATGCCCGGCGAATTTTTTCTATATATATTAGTTGGCCAATTAATTTCTTTCTATTTATAGTAGAGATGGGGTCTCGCTCTTGCTCAGGCTGGTCTCGAACTCCTGAGCTCAAAGGATCCGCCCACCTCGGCCTCCCAGAGAGCTAGGATTACAGGCTTGAGCCACCGAGCCCGGCCAATGATACTATTCTTACACTCTAGAACGTTTAATAATTTTAGACATATATGTAGTTTATATAGAAGTATAAAGAAAAAAGTAAAAAACTCTTTAAATTTTACTACCCAGAAATAATTGCTTTTGGTGATGGGGTGTATTTGTATGCACAATTTTAAAGAATTGTGATTGTACTGAATATACTGTTAATATGCTGCATTTTCAGATAGGTAATTAATCAAAAATTAGATTATTTTGCTTGCACATCTTTCCATAAATTTCAATGAATATATCATTATCTATTGCCTTATTGTTGGACATGTTAATTGCTCCCAGTTTTTTGCTATTAAAAATAATATTTTGATTAACAGCCCAGTACACAAGTCTTTATATACCTCTGTGGTTATTTTCTCAGGCTCATTTGTCAGAATTAGTTACTGACTGAAAAGTATTTCTATTAAGGTTGTGCCAAATTATACTTGCCTCAACAGCAGCATATGATAGTGCCTGTTTGAATTTCGTTATTAGTTCCTATGTATATCTATGTAGATTGGGGCCAACAAACTTTCTGTCAAGAGCTAGATAGTAAATATTTCAGGCTTTGTGTGTCATACAGTCTCTGTCATAACTATTTCAACTCTGCTGCTGTAGTAGGAAAGCAGCAATAGACAACATGTCAATGACTGGGTATGGCTTTGTACCAATAAAACTTTAATTATAAAAACAGGAAGTAGATTCAGCCTACAAGCCATAGTTTGATAACCCCCTCAGTAGATACTAGTTAGTAAAATAAAAACAACTCTTAGGGAGATCCCTAAAATTGCTGAAGATTTAGGTCAAATAGTTTATAATCAAAGATCATGAGATAGACAATGAAACAAACTATTAATATGACTGAGAGTTGAAACAATAAAATGCTTAAACCACCAATTTAGATCTTGGAATTATCAGCTAGACAGTATAAAACAGCCACCTTATGTAAAATTGCAGCTCTCCCTCCTCCCTGTACTATCCCTTCTCTTGCTTTCTTATTTTTCATTTCAATTATGTACTATACAGCGTAACTGTGATGTAGGCTATATGAGGGTGGGTTCTGTTTTATTTCATTGGTATAACCCCAGCACCTGTAACAGTGCTTTGCACATAATAAGGGCTCAATAACTTGGCTAAATGAATGAAACCCTTAAATAAATAAAAGGTACAATCACAAAAATGAGCTAACACAGTATGTAGACTGAACAGGTCTTGGGAAAGAAACAAATAGAACTTTTAGAAATGAAAAATGTATTTGTTGAAGTAAACTCAATGGGTTAGAGTAGACACAGCTGAATATCTATTAGTGAATTGGATGAGATCTTAAGAAATTACTAGAATGTAGCACAAAGAATCAAGAAAATGGAGAATGACAGCTTAAGAAATACAGAGAATAAAGTGAAAAGGTCTAACATATTTAACTGGAGATCGAAGGGGGAAAAACAATGAATGAAGCACAGGCAATATTTGAAGTATTAATAATTAGGTGACTTGCTGCTTGGATACTTGAGTGCCTTATGGGCATATGTGATAGAGCTAGGAGACAGAATGGGTGGTTCTGGCATCTTCCTTGCCATCATGTCTCCTCCCACTTTCATTGTAGTCATGGCCACTGATGTGCCAGTCTGCTTCAGTCTCCACCAAGCCCAGAACTTCACCCTGATCTGTATTATGTCCTGAGGAAAAGCAGCCTCCACAGTTTATTTCAAGCTGGTTGAGGATCCAGTTAATGCCATATCCCTGTTGTAGCCTTTTGTGGTGAGGCAAGGTGATCAGCAGGACAGTAGTTTCTTCCAAAGCCTTCTACACCACAATCGGAAAGACAATAAGATGTGGAAGTCCCTGGGTTTTGTTTTGGGACAATGGGAACGTACATTTTGGGTCTACCTAGGGCCTGACACTTGATCCAAACTCCCTCTTCTAGTCATTCTCATCCAGAGTATTTCTTTATAAAACAGCAACTCAAAGTAGTGTTGAAAAAAATAAAAGTATTCCTTTAGCTTTATTTGGACCTTTGTTAATGAAAAAGTATTCCAGTGCTGTGACAACCATCAAGTTTTTTTTTTTTTTTTGAGACAGAGTCTCACTTTGTTGCCCAGGCTAGAGCGAGTGCCGTGGCGTTAGCCTAGCTCACAGCAACCTCAAACTCTTGGGCTCAAGCGATCCTCCTGCCTCAGCCTCCCGAGTAGCTGGGACTACAGGCATGCGCCACCATGCCCAGCTAATTTTTTCTATATGTATTAGTTGGCCAATTAATTTCTTTCTATTTATAGTAGAGACAGGGTCTCGCTCTTGCTCAGGCTGGTTTCGAACTCCTGACCTCAAGCAATCCGCCCGCCTCAGCCTCCCAGAGTGCTAGGATTACAGGCGTGAGCCACCACGCCCGGCAACCATCAAGTTTTCAACGTAGTTGCACGCCATGGAGTTCATGTCCTTCCTGGATTACAGCCATACTTTGAATTGTGAGGGCACTTTTGAAAGTGCACACCTAGCGTACCTGACCCTCAAACCCAAAAGTGGGTAAGACCCTGTTCAGCAGAGGTGTTAAGAACCCCTACGCTGTCAATGTCCATTCAGGCCAATAGCATGTTCTTTGCCCCGCAGGGAGCCAAAGTCATAATGACACATGCCAGAGCCTGGGTAACAGGATTCTTGGATTTCAGAACGAAGTCTTCCTGGAGCCCCCTGTACTTCATGCACCTGGAGCCCAGCTTCTTGTCAAAGAAATGTGGAATGATTCCAGAGGAACAGAAGATGCTATTGGTTTTGTTTCTAGTCCTGAAGACAGAAGTCATATAAATAATTTGCAAGGTTCAGTGGGAAATGAAAATGCAAATTCCTTGTTTAAATAGCAGGAAAAAAGTGAGGTTAAAGGTATTTTCTTTTCTTTTCTTTTTTTTTTTTTGAGACAGAGTCTCGCTCTGTTGCCCGGGCTAGAGTGCTGTGGCGTCAGCCTAGCTCACAGCAACCTCATACTCCTGGGCTCAAGCAATCCTTCTGCCTCAGCCTCCCTAGCAGCTGGGACTACAGGCATGCGCCACCATGCCCGGGTAATTTTTTCTCTACATATTTTTGGTTATCCAGCTAATTTCTTTCAATTTTTTTAGTAGAGATGGGGTCTCATTCTTGCTCAGGCTGGTCTCAAACTCCTGAGCTCAAATGATCCTCCTGCCTCGGCCTCCCAGAGCTAGGATTACAGGCGTGAGCCACTGTGCCCGGCCTAAAGCTTTTTCCTTTATTCCATAATTTCTTTCTCAACTTGTCCTGATAGTTCTAAATTTGTGATTTCATGCCATTCTAAGTTAAAAATTTAAGCCTGGGCAATAGCGAGACCCTCTCTCTACAAAAAATGAGAAAAATTAGCGGGGCACAGTGGCACATGTCTGTAGTCCCAGCTGTTTGGGAGGCTGAAGCAGTAGGATTGCTTGAGCCCAGGAGTTTGAGGTTGCTGTGAGCTAGGCTGACGCCATGGCACTCCCTCTAGCCTGGGCAACAAAGCGAGACTCTGTCTCAAAAAAAAAAAAATGCAAATATAAGAATCTTTAACTCTTACGTGAAATCATAGAACTTACACAATTGGTATTTTGTGGCTCATAGACGTGTGTTTTGTTCTTATCAGGGAAATGGAAATGCTGCACAAAAGTAAAATTACTGTTTTGTTTTATTTGATACCATACATACCAGCACTGTATGTATGACTTACATTTAAGGATGAACTAAAAGGAAAAGGAACTACCAGTTGCTCCATCTTTCCCTTTTTTTCTGTGTCATTATGTTCAGTGTAAATAGTGGCTAATATAACAAAGCAACATAAGAAAATTTTCCTTGGGGCAAGGCAGGCGGATTGCTCGAGGTCAGGAGTTCAAAGCCGGTCTGAGCAAGAGCGAGTATTTATGTCTCTACTATATATAGAAAGAAATTAATTGGCCAACTAATATAAAGAGAAAAAATTGGCTGGGCATGGTGGCACATGCCTGTAGTCCCAGCTACTCAGGAGGCAGAGGTAGTAGGATTGCTTGAGCCCAGGAGTTTGAGGTTGCTGTGAGCTAGGCTGACGCCATGGCTGAGACAAAGCGAGACTCTGTCTCAAAAAAGAAAAAAAAAATCCTAAGAAAAGTTTCCTTGGTTTGTGTTTCTTAAAACACCATGTCTTCTTTCTTAGTTCAAACCAAGTTCTGGCTCAAATTGAAAGCATGGTGCTTGGGACTGTCAGCATCCTTGCCTACACAGTAGTAGATGTAACATGCTTACCTTGCACTTGTTTTGAGCTTCACTGAATGCCACATATTGTGGGTCCACTGGAATTCACTGCTCAAGGGGAACTGTGAATGCTATTTATTAATGGAGTGGCAGGGAACATGTTTTGTACACACATACATGCTGCCTGTCCCACTGGACTTCATTTACAAAACACAGGTTTAAAGATAAAATTATTAAGAATTTCAAGATGGGGACAGCAGAATATTAAACCAAGCATTGGGCTGGGCGTGGTGGCTCATGCCTATAATCCCAGCTACTTGGTAGGCTGAAGCTGGAGGATTGCTGCTTTAGCCCAGGAGTTTGAGGCTGCAGTGAGCTATGATTGTACCAAGGCACTCCAGCCTGAGTGACAGGGCAAGACCCTATCTCTAAAAAAATATAATAAAGAAATAATAAATAAACAAATAAACCAAGCACAAGGCCTTTCTGAGTTCGGTGCCCTGCACTGCTACCTAGGGTCATACACCTCTAAAGCTAACAAATGGATAAAGGACTAACATGTAACCTTGGGTGTATCATCTGCCACAGAATATTGGAAAAGGTCTTGGTAGACATTCAATGATATTAAAGTTGTTTTTAAGCAAATGCCTGAGAAAGGCAAAGGTCTAAAGAACTGATGGTCACCTTGTCCAGAAGTGCTTTAAAGAATTAAAATGCTTACTTGAGGCAAAGGAGATGGTCATTCCGCTTAATTGCATCTTCAGGCTTGGATGAGGTATCATCTAGGACAGTAATTTTTGAACTTTTTCTTTTCATGCGACCCCCAGTAAGAAACAGACCATACACAATATCCCAATCATATATATCTGAAACAAAAAGTTCCATGAAATACTTACACATTCTGAAATTTTCTATTTCATTTTTTTTTTTTTTTTTGTAATGCTGGCTGTGACTAAATTTCATAACCCACTAATGGATCTCGACCTGCAGTTTGAAACACAGTGACTTAGGGAAAATGAGTCTAGATAGCTTTTACCAAGGGCATTGGGAGTAGATCCACATTGTCAGAAATATAAGCCTAAGTGAAACAGGCTATGAATACTGGTCTTTCTCTAACCAGAGACCTCAGCTCCAACTCTGTAAAGTTTGTAATTCCCCCTGCTTTCAGTTATCTCTGGGTTTCCCCTGTTGTGATTTGTAGAAAATGACTATCATTTTGGAATTGAGCTGGCATATTTCTACAAAGATTCTTGGTATTTTATGGTTATTTTCTGAAGCAGAGCAAGACTTCAGGTGAATGAAAGCTGACTCATTTCACCTTTCTTGCTTTAGTTACCCTAGATTGGTGTGGAATAAAAAATGTTGCATGATTTCTGTTGTATTTCTGTATAATGAATGAGTGAGGGAATGTGTGTGTTTAATTTTGAAACCATTAAATTTGGGGTTGTTAGAAAATCATTGACTCTAAGAAGTGTACAGTACTGAATTGAGATCCTATATTGGCCATTATTTAATCTTTTATCATTTTTAATCATTTTTTAAACTGTTAAAAGGTTTGGTTTATCTTTCTGAGTCTGGTTGCAAATTAACGCTTAATAATCCTAGTTCAAAATAGCAACTATGTAAGAGTTCTGCATTGAGGATTCCCCTTAATTCCTGAATAAATCTGGCTGAAACACAGAGTTTATGATTCTTAAAGGTCAAAACTCTCAGTGAAGGGTCCTCCAAAATAGTATTTTCTTGAATTTGCCCTAAAATGTGAGCTCCCAGCAGAGAGGAGAGGATCATGTATTCTTACATTTCATTGGTCAGATGTGCAAAGCACTGTATTACTTAGGACCCTGTATAAATCTGTATCATGCAGCAGTTCCCAAATGTGGAAAGAGTGAATGTACCAGAATCATTTAGATCCAAGTCCCAACTTGAGAGACTAGAATTATTTTTAAAAATCTTCTCCAGATTATTTTGATAGACTGATTTTGAAACCATTGTTCCATTTTGAAACTACTATACTTCATTACAAATAAATTATCCTATTTAGAAAATCTTTTTTCTTTGTGTATTTCAATAATACACTCTCAAGCTTTTTGCTAAACTGCAATTTCATGTAGCTGGGTACAACACAAAACAATCCAAAGTAGATCTAATTATATAAAGTTTATCTTAGCTCAACCCAGTACAACTTTCCACAGCCAACTTCAAACTCTCTCACTATTGCTGATTGGAGTCTCCCAAACTCATGTCCACGTCTACTGGTGGGAGTGGTGGAGAATTTGTTAATATCTCTGCTGCCTGTGGGGCTGCTGTTTAGCAGTTTCCATCCCAGATTGGTTCCTGACTCAGCTTTCTGCCAGGACTCCTCTCTTCCTATGGCTGTGCCTTCTAGTCTTCTGAGCCATAACCAAGAACAGGACATCCAGGAAGCCAACTGTGCACAGACTGGGACTTGGTAGGGCCCCTCACTGGCTGATGCCTCTGTCTCTTTCCTGCTGGTGGCCTTGCCAGCTTTAGACTAGCTCCTGCCAAGCTGCTTCCCTAGTAGTAGAGGCTTTCCAGGTGGTCAGGCTGTTTTCTGCATGCACATTCTAGGGGCTCAGTTAATATTTGTTAAACAAATAAATGTCTGTCTTCTGGAAGGGCTCTGCCTTTCGAGTTACTGCCTCCCTTCTACTTCCTTTAATAATATCCTGGTTGAACCTACTCATTTTAGCATCTCATTGAAGTGCATGCACTCTTGTGGTTTTCTATGCTCTAAAATCAGTGCCAGACTAAGAGCTCTTGAAACAGGAGCCTTTGCTTATGTTTTAAATTTCTAATGCTTAACACACTGTTTGGCTCATAGTATGTATTCAAGGAAATGTTGAATGAATGAAAAATGAGCTTAGAAATCTTTAAGTGGATTTCTGATGGGTTTTAGGCATACGGAAGATAATATAGAGGTGATGGCATGCTTGAACAGCACCAGGCCGACTCCCTTATGTAAAGCTGTCCTGGGAAAACGTAGATTTATGCCTTACTGGCCCCAATATTCTCAGCCCTTAAGCACATATAGAGCCTCTTTTATATGTTCTTTAGCAGTGTTTTTAAAATTTTAGCATGCATTGGAATCATCTGGAGGCCTTGTTAAATCAGTTTGCTTTGTACCATCCCAGAATGTCTGATTCGCTAGGTTTGGCATGGGGTCACAGAACTTGCATTTTTAATAAGTTCCTAGGTCTGGCCTAGGAACCACAGTGCTGGCCCAGTGACCACATTTTGAGAACTGCTGTAGTTTCAGTAGTGGTAGCTATTAATTGACTATTGACCAATTTATTTCTTACCACAAACTGCAGTAAGTTCCTTATATATGTTATTTCAATTACCATTCAACCAACCCCATGACATAGAAATTATTATCCTTATTTTGCAGATGACATCTGAGGAATAGAGTTATTAAATAACTTGTCCAGTGTCTTAAGTGCAGAGCTGAGATTTGAACTAACACATAGTTTTATGTGTTTTAAGTAAATACTTCACAATGTGCAGTCAGTAACTCCTTAGATAAATGTGCAATTACCGTGTTTCCCCCAAAATAAGACCTACCCATAAAATAAGCCCCAGCAGGACTTCTAAGCATTTGCGCAATATAAGCCCTACCCTGAAAATAAGACCTAGTGATGGGCGTGGCTACGCAGTGTGTCTGCACAACCCATGCATTTTGTCGCAGAGCGGTAAAGAAGACGAGCAGCCCTTCTCATCTGCCCCATGAGAGCTCTATTGCTCAACACTAGAGACTGGGGCCAATGGTTCTAAAGGAAATAGGGTCGCAAGAAATTCAGGATAGAATTCGGGGGTTGGAGAATTATGATGATGTTCCAGAAGAAGACGACTTAACTCAGTTTGAATAAATGTACATTGTTGCACTGTATTTAAAAAACATAACACATCCCCTGAAAATAAGCCCTAAGGTGTCTTCTTGAGGAAAAATAAATATAAGACCCTGTCTTATTTTTGGGGAAACACGGTATATCTTCCCACAAACAACAAAATGTCAGCTCCATGACAGCAATGGTCTGGTCTCCCTTATTCTTTGCTTTATTTCTAGAGCCTAGAAAGAAGTTTACATCGAGTAAGTGCAGAACAAATAAATAATTGTTGAAAATTAATACATAAAATAGGCAGAGAACATTTTTGTGACTGAAGTAGGTACATGGTCACATATATAGACTGAATGTGCAGAATTCTTGAGTTAGACTGATGGGTATTTATTTTACTCCAGCTCCAGATCTCTGAATTGGCAAGATCTCTTTAAATATGAGACTATATAGGCCAGTGTTTCTCAAATCGTGGTTTCTGGACCAGCAGCATCTGCCTCACCCAAGAACTTTGCAAATAAAATACAGTCATAGATTAAATTTGAATTTCAGATAAATAATGAATAATGAAATATTTGGGATATACATACACTAATCACACCATCAGTGTGATTCTGATGCACCTTAAAGTTTGAAAACCACTGTCCTAGGCAATGCCTTGTTTACCACAGTGTGGGGTAGCCAACTCTGGCCTACAGTCTGTTTTTGTTGATCAAGTTTTTTGGAACATAGTCACACCCACACCCATTCTTTTACTTTTTCTTTTATTTATGTACTTATTAAATTCCCTGTCCTTTTGGAGATTATATTCTAGTTGTGGGGGGTTGTTAATTATATTTTCAGGTATAATAATAAAGCCAAGGCCGGGCGCGGTGGCTCAAGCCTGTAATCCTAGCTCTCTGGGAGGCCGAGGTGGGCGGATTGTTTGAGCTCAGGAGTTCGAGACCAGCCTGAGCAAGAGCGAGACCCCATCTCTACTATAAAAAAATAGAAAGAAATTAATTGGCCAACTAATATATATAGAAAAAATTAGCCGGGCATGGCGGCGCATGCCTGTAGTCCCAGCTACTTGGGTGGCTGAGGCAGCAGGATTGCTTGAGCCCAGGAGTTTGAGGTTGCTGTGAGCTAGGCTGACGCCACGGCACTCACTCTAGCCTGGGCAATAAAGTGAGACTCTGTCTCAA